>JAOVVB010261658.1:0-51729 GCA_028570985.1 Heterobranchus longifilis | reverse complement strand
GCAGCAGTGGTGGGCGGGGCTTGAGGCCAGATCCAGAATTTCTTAATGAGGGAGAAGAGTAGATGTGCTTCCAGCCCTTTTCTTGTCAAACCATGTTAAACAAAATATTAATCATAGCAGAGTATTTTTTACATAAAATGTGTCAGGAGGAAATCTTTAACACAACAAAAACAAACAGTTCTGACTCTTCAAATGTTATTTTTTCTCCTAGTAAAATACATCAAAAAACTTCACAAACACACTTTGGCTTTTATAGAGCATTTTGCATAAGAATCCAATATAAATGTGTTGACATAATCTGTCAAATCAGACAATGTCACAGTCAGTCAATGCTGAATACATGTTTACTGGGGGGTTTAAAGGTGCATACCACCACCTACTACCAGAGTGTGTAGATGCTGCACTTGTTCAGTGGACATACAGTGTTTCATTAATCCTAGACCATCTGCATGATTCATGAGCTGTTTTTCATTTGGTTTTATTATCAGACTGAAAATGTTGCCATGGGCTTTTAAAACGGAAGGCCTTGGAGAACCAAGGACTGTATGCCCTAGAGATGGGATGTCCAACTCACAGAAGAGGAAAAGTGTTGTGTAAAAAGTGTGAAAAAAAGTTCCCTCTTCTGTATTTGCACATGAAGTTGCAAGATGCTCTCTCTATATGCAAATATGCTTCAACAATGAACTAAGGAAAATTCTGCACAAGCGTAAGAACCTTGACCTCCTCATTATTCTCCGCCTTGAAGTTCATTGAAAAGCGACATTGTTTCTTTAAGATTGCACTTGCAGTCATCAGCGAGTCTGTCCATTGTTGGGGGAACAGAAAGCGAGTGGAGGTTGATATACGGGGGCCGGAGACCAGTTGCGCATATTATCAGCGGAGCAGCTG
Source organism: Heterobranchus longifilis (assembly GCA_028570985.1). Lineage (NCBI taxonomy): Eukaryota > Metazoa > Chordata > Actinopteri > Siluriformes > Clariidae > Heterobranchus > Heterobranchus longifilis. The sequence goes on along the minus strand of JAOVVB010261658.1, from coordinate 50,841 downwards.
CAGAGCAGGCAGCAGCAGAAAAACCGAACAAGTCCTGAACGCATCCTTCCAGACATGGGTAAGAAACTCCAGCCACTTATTAAGCTTTTAGCAGATAGAACACGTCACATTATCAAATCTGCATTTTATTCCATGTGATTGCACGCTGATATGAATGGGACTGTGAAAGGGCATCAGAAGTTATTACGGGGTTTTTTTTTGTCACTTTAGAGGTCGGCTACTCGCCGGCTGATTCTCCACTGATATCATGAGATTTATTTCATGCTTGAGATGGCAGGGCTACTTTCAGAGGAGCCTTGTCGCATTTGCTTTCGGTCGCAATCTTTCTCAATTTTTAAAGAGACGAATTTGGCCTCAGCTTTGCATTTTCTACCAGAACGAGGCCTGTATTTTATTTGAGTCACAATGGAGAGAGACTGTGGGCAGCTGTGGTTCAGAGGGCTTCAGGCTGCTGATGTCGTTAATTAGCAGTTAATTGGTACAAGGTGTGTCTGAAGGCATGTGGACTCATATTAGTTAGACTGCACTGTGTGATGTTTCAAGTTCTGGTTTATGTGCATGCTGTTAGCTACAACTTGTAGGCCTACTTGTGACCAGATTTGTGCACATAGAAATATTTGTTATTGACCTGTTCCTTCCTAATATAACAATATTGAAAATATTGTCTGTTATTTGCTAGTTTTCTGTAGAAGCAGTGAGGGTTTCTGGCACAACTCGGCATGGGATGACGTGAAAATTTCATGTCACGATTATCCTGGCCAAAATAACTGTGACTCACGATATTATCCCGATAATCAACGTAATATGCTTAAAACTCTTAAAATGACACTAAAACTCAGTGGAATCACTTTACCTTAAATTTTGTTTTGTTGTGAAACATTATGATTTTTATTTTTGCCAAACATTACAGCTTTTTTTCCTCAAAACATTCAGAATTTTTTCTTGAAACAATACAACTTTTTTGTTAAAACATTGCGATTTCTTTCTCCTAAAATTGTGACTTTTTCTCAAAACATTGCGACTTTTCTCAAAACATCACAACTTTTTTTTCTCATGAAATAGTGAGTTTTTTTCTCGAAACATTCCGACTTTTTTCTCAAAACTGACATTGACAAGTATTGTTATTGCATCACAGATAGGACACAAACTGCAGTCAATTCATGAGGATATTCACGATTATCCCGATAACGGAAATTCACCAGGATCAACTTATTGTGTGTTTTTTTTTATTTCGATCCATGATAAAAAATCAATCATTTATCATATAGAAAGCGTCATTATGCATATTGGCTTGTGGCCTTCACCAGGGTCCTCTATTTGCTAGTTTTCTCACAGTTTATCTTTTAAAATGCCCTCTCCCATGCCACAGTAAAGTGATGCCATCTGAATGACAGTGGTCACAGTTTGCCTGTCTCTCACATCCACAGCCACATAGAAGTGTTCAACTAAAGAGCTATCTATTTGCCCCTCCTGCCATCTGTGTTTACTGTAATGGTACCAACCACAGTCTGTCTGCTTCCATTGTGCACGTCTGTGTGGATGCACGCTTGCAAGCGTGTAATGGCACACATGCACACAGTTGCATTGTTTGTTTAGAGATTTTCTTTTTCCATCCTCTTCCAGCACAGACAGTTCCCTCACTATCACTTTCTTGTTCCCGTGTCTCTCCAGAAGGAAGTCTATGTGCATGTGTGTGTGTGTGTGTGCCCGTGTGTGTCAAGCATAGAGGTGCCTCTGGCCTTTGTTTGCTTGACATTGGTGGCCCTTGTACCCCCACGATGCTGTGAGACAAAGACTGTTGTCTCTGCAGTCACAAAAGCAGCCTCTCTCTCTCTTTCACTTTGTCTCTCCTCTCCGTCCTCCCCCTTTTCTCACACTCTCCATGCTGGGCGGTGAATGGAGTCAGGGTGCGAGCCGGGGTCAGAGCAGACACATCCCCATGCCCTTGGCCCTTTGGCATCCATTCAAACAAACACATGACTATTAGGGAGAAGGCACAGCTTTACCAAAGGGAATCAAAGTGTTAACAGCTGCAGCTCGGTCCACAGTGTCAAAGTAACGGCAATTCAGATTTTAAATGGAATCTTAGTTGTTGTATGCAGATAGTTTCGGTTTTATGCGCCCAGGTTTTGAGATATCCATCTCTATATATTTCTGCCTCCACCCAAATTCAATGGAATTTCTTGTTGTGTTCACTCCATTAAAAAATGACACTCATTGTGCTCTTTTTTTTTTTTCATGGGAACTATTTTCTATCAAAGAAACAGTCGGAAACTGTTGACTGTGGAATATCCAGCATAACAGAAAATGTGATTTGTGGACAGCAAATTAATTGCCAACACATTTGATAATCAATTCATATTATTCATTATCAAGCATCTCTTTGGATTTGGGGCTGTTGGTTGGACAAAAAAATGTCAACTTGGGCTCTGAGAAATTGGTAGACAATGAATCAGTATTTTAGACTAAATAAATAATAGATTCATCAATAATGAAAATATTATTCAGTTGCAACTCTAGTTTTAAACTTGGTTTCGAGCAGCATAAATTAAATTTCATTCACAATTACTGTATTGGGGTGGAGGGATATCTCAAAACCAGGACAAATACAACCAAAACTATCTGCATGGCCATCGCAAAAGTTATTAATTAATAAAGTTATTATTATTATTATTATTATTTGGGTGAACTGACTGACCCTTTTTACAGGTCATAGCACATGTCCATATTAACTTAACTAAGTAGAAAGAGTAAAAAAAATAAAAGATACTCCTTGTTTACAAGAAAGCACCAGCACCTACCCTACATTATACTGTGCCTAATTTGTACATTGTAAGACAGAGTCTGTCTGTCATATTGCATCAGTTAATTATGTGCCCTGACTTTCACGGTGCTGTGTCTTGGCTAACAGGTTGCTATGACTGCTGTATGCGCTGTTTGGGCGGGGTGCCGTACTGCTCCCTGGTCGCCACACTGCTGTGTTTCTCTGGCATCGCCCTGTTCTGCGGTTGTGGGCACCAGGCACTCACAGAGACAGAGAGACTCATCGAGACTTACTTTGCTCGTAACCTTCAGGACTACATCACCCTTGCCTACATGTGAGTAGTAAATTTAAGCATTTCCATCATTAAAGGGACATCTTTTTAACCTCGACATGGGATTTCTCGAGATGTACAGTAGTCTCTGGTTTAGGTTATTTTGTAACCCTGTTTTTTTTTTTTTTTCTTTTTCCTTTTTCTCAGCATCCAATATTTCCAGTATGTCATCTACGGTTTGGCCTCCTTTTTCTTCCTCTACTGCATCGTGCTGTTGGCTGAGGGCTTCTACACCACAAGCGCTGCCAAGCAAACCTTTGGAGAGTTCAGGAGCACCATGTGTGGCCGCTGCCTCAGCTCCTCGGTGAGAGGGCCCAGAGTGGGACAAGTAAAGGGGATTGGAGAGATTGGATGGGGATTAATACACATATCACTCCCTGGTGGGTGCTGAGCTGAAAATCTGAAGGCTACTAAAAAACCTTTGGGGACATGCAAAGATAAGCATACAGTGTGTGTTTGAGCAGGGGGGGGGGGGTGAGTGGTTGGAAGAAGAGGAGGAGAATAGAGAGTGAGATAATAAGTAAAGCTAATCAGAAATAAAAAATGTGGTCACTAAGTGAGTCACTGCTCATGAAAACACTCTCTTAGATTATGTGCATCAGTGCATTATGATGATGAAACCTAATGTTCATTCTGCTCCCTCCTCGTACAGTTTATAGTGATGACATATGTACTAGCTGTGCTGTGGCTGTTGGTGTTCGCCTTCTCGGCCCTGCCTGTCTACTTCTTCTACAACATGGATGCCACCTGCCACACCATTGACGTTCTGACTGAGACCCCAGCGAGTATCAACCAGCTCTGCGTCGACGCAAGGCAATACGGTAACCAGACATCTTTTAATGGCAGCATATGAGAATGGCTTCTCACACTAATTGTAGCAACAAATCCAACGAAAAGACCAATACCACAGTGTATTCCTCGATGCCAAGGACCTCCTTTGCTGTCCAAAAACTACTAACGAGACAAAGAGTCGACAGCCATCCCAGTAGCTCTGTGAAACTGTATAGGCACAGATGCCAAATGCAAAAGTCAGCCTGCTAACATGCTCACAATGACAATGCTAACATGCTGATGTTTAGCAGGTATAATGTTTGCCATATTCACCATCTTAGTTTAGCATGTTAGCATGCTAACATTTACTAATTAGCAATAAACACAAAGTACAGCTGAGGCTGATGGGAATGCTATTAGTTTTGAAGGCAAGTGATCATGAACCAAAGTATTGGAAAAAAGTAAATTTTGACCTGATGATGGCACTAGATACAATTTTATGGGATCATCAAAGTTATTACAATTCATCCTGTGAGGAACATGTCTGTACCGAATTTCATGACGACCCATAGTTATTATTTCAGTCTGGACCAAAGTGGTGAACAGACAAACCAACCAACCAACCGACATCACTATCTGCATCTGTAGAGCCGCCACTATATAGCTGAAATCCATAATATTTACAAATTGGCCCAATAAGTTGGACTTAATATCAGTTTAATTACAACTCGTGACCAGTATTTGTACAAGTTGTAATGCTGAAGCATATGTAACCATGGATAAATAAAGTGAACCCTTTGGAAACACACCTGGTTACCTCGTTAGAAAGAGGAAGCAAAACTATTGAAACTCACAGAACAGGTGTGTGATTTAAAACAGCACAGTCTAGAGCAGACCCAGTGATGTAAGAAGTCTGGCATACTCTTTTTTTCTCCACTGAGATGCACTTTAATCAAACATCATATACAACATCCCCTTTATATAAAAAGAAATCACCATACACGATTAATAATACAAATGTTCACTGGGAGCTCTTGACATCCCAGCATTTAGTCACCACCCTTACATTCCCAGACCTGAGTGATCTCTGTGTGCTGTTCACAACCAGTCCTTCAAACCAACGCAAGACAACAAAAAAGAAACCGCTAAGTGGTTTTAGGAGCAAGAGGGGGAAAAAATATTGACAAACAGCATCCTTATGTATGTGGATTACATGATTTGTAGCAGGATGGTCCTCATCTCTGTGCACAATTACACTCGTTAATTTTACTTTATAAACAATACGAGGCAAACCCAATTCATGTGAGTGGTCAACATGAACATATGTCATCACAGGCCGTAAAGACCATATTAAAGTCCAGATGAAATTAAAAAATGCCTTTTTAACCCTTTTAGATCACATCCTCGCTCAGGCATATTGTGCACCAACAATTCAACAATATGACAAAATCAATTTCTTTGTATTTTTATATCAAAATCAATAAACATCCAATCATGTAGGCTAAAACAAAATACCAGTATGACATGTACTTACGTAAGCTGATACCAACCAATGTCAACCAATAATATCATGACATCCACCCGTCAATCAATCTGCAACTTTTTGCGTAGCGTAGCTGTAGCTCCAATCAAATGCGAAGGATTTGATTTAAATCCCTCTTGTAACTGTACACCACTCAAATACTCAGTTGTCACTGGGAAATACGTCACAGTACAGAAGCTAAAAATGATTTAACTTCCGTTTCACTGAAACAATTATAACAAACGTAACTACTATACACGACGGTTGCCAAATCTGAGTCGTACTTCTGAGTCATGCCGTCCACAACAGTCACACAAGGTCAGCAACTGCGCTGGACATATCTTTAACAATGGATCCACCCTGGTAACCACAGCAACCATGCTACTGACATCTACCACCACCTGATCCACAGCTTATCTGAAAGACCAACTGTGGATGTCAGAGGCGACAACAAAATCTGATCTACTTGAGAGACAAAAGAATTTAAAGGTCAGATTCAGGTGGAAATGTGGACGGTTAGTTAGTATTTGAAACCTACACTCTAACCTTGTCACTCCCAACAGCATACAGTTAACAGTTATTAAAACCAAGCTCAATATGAGGTGTGAAAATGTGACGGTGATGGCCAAGTCTGTGTGAGGCAGCCTTGTTATGTTATTATCGCTTGAAGCCAATAATACGAGAGGAATCATGTGAAAAGACTTGTGAGCAAAACAACAAGCGTGTTTATATCCTTTAAAGCCAATATACAAATATTACCCTCTAAAGTTTGCAGCGAGCCAACAGGAAAGTATCCATGCTATTAAAAAAAAACATGAGTACTCTTATTTCAGTAGTCTGTTCTCATCCTGTCTGCTGTCCAGATTATTAAATGTGCTGGATATCTCATATTTTACACTGAAGAACCCAGCTGTATGAAGAGAAGAAACTGGGTGACAGGAAGAGGGAGGATGGAAAGGAGGATGAGGTTTCTCTCTAAGCAGGGGACAGTAAACAGAAGGGCAAAGGGTCTTTTAGAATGATTTCCCATGACCACTTTCTTGTTGTTTCTAAAACAGCCACTGTGTTAGTAGCTGGCTTACTGGGTGAACAGTGCCTGGATAGAGCCTTACTTCCTGCGTGGACAGGAAGTCCCTCCCCTTCGTATTCCCCTTCTTAAAGTCCCTTTGCTACGAGAAACAACAACCTCTGAGCTATCAACCTACACGCTGAAAATGGCAAGTTTTGAAGAAGATTTGGATCGTGCAATAAGGCAGGCCTGCTCTGTTTTTCCGAATTATTGTAAAGATCTACAAAGAATATGTTTTCGAGTACATGTTCCATCAAAACAAGTTTCCTCCCGACACTATTTTGCAGAAGCACCGTCGCTGTATCCGTGGAGTAGCGCCGCCCAAGACAATCGTGATTTGTTTAAAGAAATACAAACAAGCCATTGAGTTTTTTTCCCTATCCAACAGTGACAACTGGAACCAGACCTTCCTCCACCGCTGACACAGCACTGTGGAGATCTGGCCACGTGAGACTATTGTGCTAGAGACTGCTGCTTCATCTTCTCCAGTCATCTACACCCTGTTGATCGACTCTTATTACCTCACCTACAGGCGTGTCACAATTCTCCAAATCCACGATTCAATTAGACTTTAGTGTCACGATTCGATTCAATTGTGATTTAAACTTTTTTTTTCCAGAATTTCAAGTCTTGATTTGTAAAGATGAAGAGATCATTGGTTACATGCACTGACAACTGTCATTTACATTTCCAAATTCTTCTTTAAAAAAGATAGGCTACATGGTATCAAGTGTGTATCAATTTATCAATTTATTTAAAAAGGGGATACTTGCCAACCAAGATTATGATAATTTAAATTGAAAGCTCATTTTGATCGATTTTCGATTTAGAATTGAAATCGTGACGCCCCTAGTATGTTCACCTGACTTGTCACCAGTCTGCACACCTGTCCTTACCACAGTAATCCTGTTATTTTATCAGTCAGATGCTACTGCTCTGTGCCAAATTGAATGCTGTTGTTCCTGAGCTTTCAAGCACTTGTTGGGCTTTGGCTGCCTTTATTCTGATGACATATTGCCTTCCTTTTGACCTCTGCATTTGTTTGCTCACTGTGTCTGCCATCATGGTGCCAATGTAAGCCTCCTACTGACCAAGTAAGGACTGTTTTATCCGTGCTGGTTTTGTCTGCCAAGTCTGCTTTTGGGATCAAATCTGTGTTATACTGTTACCGCCATATACACAAAAATATGTAGACCCAACAAAAAGACCATTCAGCAACCTAATTCCACGATTCCAGCGTAGTTCAATCCCTACTAGTTGCAGAAATTCCTGAAGTCCCATCAACATGGCAGCCACTAGTGACACTGCCTGCTCCATTTGTTTGGTGTGTAGATTAAGGACACAACATTTACTGCACACCACACACTGATGTACAACACCACAGGCTCTTCTGTTTGCAGTATGCTATGTTGACTAATGCTCACTATAGGGCTGCTCGACGGAAACATCAAGCATTTATTAAACTATTAAAAAACTGTGGATTTTCTTGAACTTTAAATATATTTAAACTGAAAAACAAATTTTAAAAATTACATGTAAAAAATTAGATAAATAAATAAAATAAAATATATACATTTAAATCATGTAAAAACTAATTAATGAAAATAAATTAGACCAAAATAAATTAGATCAAATATATTGTATGAATTCATAACAAAGAGCATCTTTGTGAAACAGAATGCAGCACGATAATCATTTTATCTCGATTATCTTGTTTTCATAATTGTTGGAAGCCAAAATCGTAATTGAAAATCAAATTTGATGAATCGCCCAGCCCTATTTTTCATATAACTAATGCCATGTTTCCAACATAGTTCAATCCTTACTAGTTGCCAAAACTCCTGCAGTAGACACTGACACTGACAATTGAGACACATGTACAGTACAGTATCCTCCTGCTCTGTTTGTTTGGTGTGTAGTAATGATTAAGGACACAATGTTTACCACACAAATACAAGACATCCACTGATGTCCAAACCACAGGCTCTTCTGTTTGCAGCAGTAATGTAATATTACGTTGACTAATGTGTCACTGTAGTGGTTTGCTTATGCTATTATTTTATTATGTACACAGTTTGAAATTTGCTGGCTTGAAGGTTGTAGACACTTCCATTACAATACGGGCTAAATAATAATAATGTATTCCTCTCTCATGTCATTGTAACATCCAATTGCAATGATATTTTAATGTCTATAATGGTAGGTTATATCCAATAAAAAAACATTAGATGATCTAAACAAAAAATGGTTAAGATGATTTCCATTATTCCAACAGCTGCTTTAGAAATAGACAAAAAACATAGGATAAGTACATTAAAAAGTATGAATAATAAATGAATAACGACAAAGAACTTACTTCCAGAAGTTTGATATTCTCACAACCTCCAAACAGAAAAACACTGAACGAGCAATTTGTGTAAAAGCCACAGAAGTTTTGATTGTAGTTTGTCCACCACCTCCACACACTGTTAATCTGCTCTGCTATGTGCACTACAGACTCATTTAATCCCCTGCTTGCATACCGCTGGGTCTTTCCATTTACCATTTCTCCATAGCCTTGTTAAAAGTTTGGTCCTCCTAACAAGAAAACTGCATCTGTCGTGATTTCTACATAACGGGCTGAAATGGTAAGTTAGGCTCAAGTTTTGTGTAATAATAACCGGCTGTTGCTGTATTTATGGATAAAAATGTGTTAATATGATTAACATTATTCACTAATTGTGAATAATGAAAAACTGGTTGGTTCACAAACAGGCTGCCAGCTGTACTTATACTGAAATATTTCTATTGTTCAAACAGCAAGCAGAAAAATAAGAGAGCAAACTGTTACTCTTTAAGGTCCATTCAGCAAAACAGATCAGTGAACTGCTGGAGAAAAAAAACATATTTTTGTTACAACATGGGGTCAGAATATACTTGTTGGGGTTTGTTTCGTGCTTGAGGAAAATGGCCTATATTTATAAAATGTAATTTTATGTCAATTGGGAGTGCTTTGTTAATAAAACAAATAATAAGCAGCACCCACACATCACAGCAACATCTAAACAATCGAGGCTAAATGCAAAACTAATAAAATGTAAAATAGCACTGATAAACAGAGCTACAGTAAGCCCTGAACTTGTTGCACTGCTGTAATGCAATCTAAAGTGGAGCATGGCATCTGAGGACCACGCTAGGGGAAAGCAGGGAGGAGAACAGCTAGACCGTGATGTGAAAGTCCTTATAAGGCTGCAGGCAAGGAAATTACCAGAGAGGAACTGATGTAAGTGCAGAAACCTTGAGTCACAACATGACTTCCTTGGGAAACTTAAGCACTGCCAAGAGGAGTCCAGCAATTGCGGAGTTTCTCAATAATTAAAGCTTTTGTGAAATGTCAAGGTTGTTATAACTAAAAACAACTAACATAAATCACCAAAACAGTCAATAGAAAAAATATTTTTTAAGCCATGAATTTTACTCCCCTGAGGTGTCTTGTTGTGGATGTGACTACAAATCGGGGAAACGACTTTCACTGGCTGCAGAGAGAGCGTTAAACATTTGCTGAATCAGTGTATCTGGCTTCCTTCTTTACGCCTTGTCTCTAATGTCTACTGCATCTTCACATGGCGCCGCAAGCTTTATTAAAGGAAACAGCCCACTGAGTGCTGCAATAACAGGTCTGGGTTTTAACATTTTCATCAGTGCAGCCTGATGTATTTAGGCTTTGCTGCATCCGCACCAAGGAGACAATGTAATTTATCGCGGCGGTCCCTTGTTTATATTTTTAATGTTGGAAACACAACATAGGCTGCTCATTAATGAATGTAAGCCTAACTGTCTAACAATCCACTCTGGTCATCATTCATTGTCCTTGTTTATTTTGACAAAATCTTGCTGCTTCTTCTTGACCATCTATTCTGTCTACTATAGGGATTAGACTTATCATAAATCGCAATAAAAAAAAACAATAATAAAAACATAATCGTGAATATCCTCACAAATTGACTGCAGTTTACTACAGTGTCCTATCTGTGATGCAATACAAGTATTTGTTTCTTAAGTTTAAAAAAAGTCGTAATGTTTCGAAAAAAAAAAGTTGTTATGTTTTCAAGAAAATAGTCATAATGTAAGGTAAAGTGATTCCAGAGTGGTTTTGTGCTGTTTTAAGAGTTTTAAGCACATTTTGATGATTATCGGAATAATATCGTGAATCGCAATTATTTCGGCCGGGATAATCATGACATGAAATGTTCATATCATCCCATGCCAAGTCTACTAGTTTCCTCTTTTCAAACTCTTTAATATATTTATATAAGGTCTCTACAACACAGCTGCACTGCAGCGTCCCTGTGCTGAACTGATGGTGACTGCCAAACAGATTCTTTAGAGGTCTTTCAGGTCCCCAGCTGTTACTTCAGTAGCTGCTACGTACTACAGGATTATTACTCTGGTGTTGTTGAGGCTAACAGCGTCCCTCTGCAGAGATTTGGCTCAAAGACTGACACTAAGTGAAGGACTAAAAATACATATAAAGAGCATAGTAAACACTTGCAGTGAAAAATATAAACAACGTTAATGATTATCAGCTTTTGCAATACAAAATATCTGAAAGTAACGGCATATATTGTTGAGCTCCATTTACAGGATACTGACCTTTTATGATTCTGATCAATAATGTTTCACTGCTCAAATGTATTTTGAACACAGTTTGTTTGTAGATGTCACTTTTTTTTGTCAAATGAAAATTAAATATAATAATAACAAATGCTAAAATACAAGTCAATATAAATATATTTTGAACATATATACATTTTCTTGTCTTATGCAAAAATGTAAAGCAATGAAAGCAATGAAAAAATGTTCAAATTTATTGCTAATAACTAATTAATAATTCATAGTTATTAATCCCAGTAGCACAAATTGAGTTACGGAAAATGGCCCTGCAAAGTTTATTTTAAAATGCTGATATGATTAGAGGAATTCCTTTCAGGAAGAGGAGGGTAGTGATTGCTCTTTAAGTATGCACTGTAAATGCCAGGATGCGATGACATTTTTTTCAGGTTGACAGCTGGAAAAAAATATATCAAGGAAGTAGGACTAGCAGAAACAATACTGCAGGAAGAAAGTCAGCTACCACCTTTGGTACCATTTGTACTTCTGTTTGTAATTTGGAAGTGCTGCCGTTAAAGTATAGGCCTAAATGCATACATGTTTTTACAACTACACTCTAAACAATAACAACCTACAATAATAATAATAATAATAATAATAATAGCACTTAATACCTTAACTAGAATTATACTACTACTACTACGATTAGTACTAATAATGGAAAAAAATATGTTATTATCTATCTATAAGCTAGATGTTTTTCAATGCTGCAAGTACCCTTAGGGTTGAAAAGGTACACATTTGTTCTTTCTTTTGTTTTAAATCACTTTGTACCCTTCCTGTTAGTGAAAAAGTGAACTTCTGGCCTCTTAAAGACCAATATTGTACTTTTGAGGGAACATTCTTAAAAAGTGTACCTGTAAGTACAGAACTGTTCTTGTCTCATCAGCCTACTTCCATTTCTGAGAGTGTAGCAGCACAAAATGGGATTTATAAGAGGTAGGCTAAATTATTAGTCTTGTAGCGATGCACAAGATAATGTGATGCTACTCCACTGAAAAACAAAATACTAATATAGTGATTTAATGAATTACAGTGTCCACACTGTGACATCTTTGTACTTAGCATCAGCTTCATCTCATGGGTCATGTGTGACTCTTTTTGTAGCATAATGTTTGCATAGTGCGCATGTGGGCATCACTTCTCCAAAAAACTGTGGATAAGGATGACGGCACACAGATTTCACTTTCTATATGATCTCCTTAATTCAAAAAGTTAAAATTCAAAACATAAGATGGGTTTACATAACACTTTCGCTTCTGTTTGCCACTGCTGAAGGCATGAGCTGAAACATTGGGCTTTGCCTATTCTGTTTGAATAAAACAAAGAGTCAATCTGTCCTCTTTGTTCAGAGCTCCACAAATCTATGAAGCTTTGGGTGCTTCTTCATTTGATTTCACAGAGCAGAGCAACATTTTGGCCTCTTTTCTTAACAGTGGCAATAATAGTTCTTAGTGCCTCCCCTTATGCCACCTCCCTGTTTAAGTTTGCCTCCATTTGCTCCAGATTTGGGCAGCACAGCTGGCCTGAATGACAGTTCAAATCTCTGAAAAGGAGGCCTATGGCTAGTTTGCTACTGCAGGCCACACAGCGGCTTCCGCTCAAAGCCGATAATAAAAATGTGATTTCAGGCTCTTCAGTTGTGGAGAGAAGCTCGTAGTAACGTAATAACGCGCCGTACTAAGCCCAAATGCCTGAATGAATTATCTAAAGGCGCTAATTTTAATGAACAAACAGGCGGGAGCGCGCACGCGTATCCACATAACGGAAAGTACCCCAGCAATCCTCGGGCGAGTCTGGAGAGATGTAAAGGATGTTAAAATACCATAATATGTACCAGAGCTGCAATTGGGGATGTTTTAAGGTGAATAGTGTCAAACTATAATTACCAATTTGAATTTTATAGTGAGAATGGACAGAGACAGACAGAAATACGGTAGTTTTTTTTTTTTTTACATAATAATGTTAATGCAGTTTTCATTCTTACCGTCTTCGGCATCTTTCCTTTCTTTTACGTCCGGTTCAGGTTTTATTTTTTTTTAAAGTTATTAAATCAGACGACCAGTGAGCGAGGCCAGTAGAAAACTTTTTCCCATCAGAACAACGGCGCCAATCAAACGCCTTCCCGTCTCGAGGACACGCGCGTTACTTTTAGCTTGACTACGAAGAACTATTTCCAACCTTACGCGCGAGAGTGTTTTTTTCTTTGTTTCGCCTTAAAGTGAAATGGACTGGAGCTTGATTTCCTGCTAACGGTACCCCCGACTGCAAGACCACACCCAGGCCGATGACAGGACAGCAGCCAGCCAGACAGAAAAAGAAAAGAGGGTTCAGGCCAGCAGACTCCGCCTGCAGCAGCAGCCGCATCATCATGGCTGCTGCAGTGGACTGCATGCCAAAAAGTTCCCCAGCACTCTGTGCAGACACGCACAGAACAGATCCATACAGATCCATAAGTAACTATCGCTCAAAATAAGTAGGCTACTTGTGTATTAGAATACAGTCTATTATTAAATAGGCTACATCACATCAATACCATTAAAGCAGGCCAATCAAGAGGTGCAATCACTTGTTTAAACACTAAAACCAGACCAGACTTTTTAAAGGTATGTGCAGTTTGCCTGTAACCAAGACAACCATGTCTATATGGTGTTATTTAGTTGCTACAAGACACATCATGGCTGAGAATTTCTGCCTTCAAACTGCAAAATCCAGATTCATACAGCCAACTTTTATGACATCATATGTCTAAGGAACCAATCTAATGACTTGTGGCTGGAGCATTCCACAGTGTAAATATGGCAGCAGTGGTGGGCGGGGCTTGAGGCTAGATCCAGGATTTGTTAATGAGGGAGAATAGTAGATGTGCTTTTAGCCCCCTTTCAGAGTTTTTTTTGTGTGGGGAAAACCATGCTAAACAAAATATTAATCATAGCATGTTTTTGCACTTTAAAGCATGTCTGGTAGAGGACTTTAAGTGGTTTAGAGCAGTGGTTCTCAACCTGGGGGTCAGGACCCACAAGGGGGTTGCAAGATAATTTCCTGGGGTCACCAGATGGTTGTGGAGAAAAAAAAACATTAAAATAACATATTTTAGACTGGGGAGTTGATTTTACATTATAGTTTGGTAGATTTCGTGTGTCAGCGGGAAAGAAAAAGTCACAGATTGCATCAAAAATCCACAGTGCCTGGATCACGTTGGTAGCTGTGAAAACTAACCAAAACTATACCAAACTGTCATCACAAACAAAGCATTGTATTACATGTATTCATCATAGCATTCAAAATAATCACTCAAAACCAGCAGGGGGAGGCACATAAAAACAGCGGTTTACGACTGGTTTGCAGCTATAGAGACAAACCTCAGACACAATGTCAATATAAAGCAGATAGTATTATAGCTGTGTTTGAAAAAGACAGTTGTCTTACCTTGGCGTGCAGAACTGGCATCTGGATGCAGGAACAATTCCTAAACAGCAGCAATGTAAAATGTAGATTTCAAAGAGAACATGTCAGTTATGTAATTGCAGGAGGTAAACACAAACACTGCATGGAATGTGACGTGTTACACTCAGGGATAACTTCACAATTTCACTTATGTAAAGTTGGCTTATATTAGATTGAATGAAAGTTATAAAAGAGGTCACTAGTTGTGTTTTCAAAGCGGAAAGAGCTCCAAAGAGGCCAAATCACCTGTGCCACAAATCACAAAGAAAAGTGAAATGTCAAGGGCTAAAGTGAAGTGTTAAAAAAATGATGACAATGTCAGTGACAATAAACAAGTTATGTCATACATTCACAGTGGGAGCCTATAGTACACAGCTTGTATGGCCAAAGTTGAAGCAGAAATAATAATTTAGTTACATCACACAGTAACATGATTTTTCTATAACATATGTAGAGGTGATCTGTACAGGAACAACATAATGTAATGCTCAGAAAATCACTCTTACCACACGATGGAGAGGTGGAAAACATTCAGGCACCACTCCAGAAACTTCCAGCTGGGCTAAGATGTGGTGACCGGGGTGACAGTGGAGAACAGTGTGTTGCTAAAGTAGTTTTCATGGTCATGGCAAAATCTGTCCACAGACATATAAACACATGGCAAAGTACTCAAACCCACCTCTGTGGTAGTTCCCACTACAGTAGGTGTCTCCAGGACCACATTTTGTCATGATCACACACAAACACACACACACTCACACACAGGTGAAAACAATAGCAGCGTTGCTGTCGTGGCTGGTAAACAGCATTCAAGGTTTAAGCTCTACAAGTGACTTGAAAACAACTACATGAAGGAATCCCTGCAGCCTTAATATTCCCAGAGGAAGTACAGCACAGAGACGTCACTGCGTTTGCATGTTGACTCATCCCTACACTCCCAGGGCAGGATGACCTCCCACAGTCTCACTCACTGAGTGAGTCGACTCAAAGGCAAGATGGTGTGTAGTTCTCCAAAAATCAAGGTTGATGCAGAGCAGACCTGTCCAAACCCCTCAGCTGGCCAGACAGCAGACCTGTCCAGTCCTTTATCATGATTTCTGCGTGGGTTGCACCAGTCTACACAATCTGCCTCATATTCACGGTACACTATGCTGTATATGTGGTCTAAAAAAACAGCTGCTGAACTCAATATTTCACTCTGCAACAGATGTACTGCTTTAATTCACTAATTTATATTTTTGATTCGTTAGAAGTCAGTTATAGGGTCAACAGGTTGTAGCAGCTGTAGCCTCTTTGCTTATTGTTGTTGTTTAAACAGGTCGTTTTAGTTTCCGTTTGTAAAATGAATGAATGTAAAATCATCTTTTTAGATGGCTGTGTGTCACACACACACCCTGAGCTATTACACCATTTAACCAGCAGATAGTGTGCATGTGCTGTGTAATGTGATGCACAACTACAGCGACTCTACATATGCAGAGAGGTTGAAGGCATTAGATGTGCAAGAAACAAAGTGGCAACATGACCTCGCTTGTTGAAGGACTATTATACAAGTTTCATAGAATTCAAGGTGGATTCAAATGTTATCACTTCAAATATTCTGAATGGAAACATTTAGCCTATACATGCACAAAAATAGCACAGGGGAAAAACAGCCATGGCCCTGCTTGCATTTTGGCAAACATTTGCATAGTTTAATGTTTGACTGCATGTACAGTAATAACTTTACCATTTAGGTTTGATTAGTTGCTTTTAATTCAACAGGACTTTTACCATACCATTACCAAACACGGAAATAAGACGTTACATTCTTTGGATACATTCTTCCTCATATTACCTAGTACCTTCCTCGAACAAACAATGGAGACTGTTTTCAGTGAACAACCATTTCAAGCCATCTATTCAGCTGTCATGGATAAAGTATCGTGTTATTATTTCAGTATGACTGAACTGGATCCACCTAGGTTTTCTCTGTTGTAGGCTAACTTATTCAAGAAGTGCAATAGTTATTGAATACAGTTGGTACAGAAAAGGCGTGAAAAACTTTGTGATCAGTCAGGTCTCTTTCCTTCTCATTAAAAACAAAACACAGTTTGAACAGAATTTTGTTTTATTTATGGAGAGAAACACATTTTGTCATTAAGACTTACATTTTGTTTGAGCCCACGGACCCAAATACTCTATTTTTGTATATTTTGGTCTATAAAAGCAATGCTATCCAGTCAAGAGTGGATTACAATACTGCAGATCATCACAACACAAAAAACTTTATATTTCCTTTTTTTTTTTTTTTTTACATTGCAGACACATCTGTCTACTCAAACAGGACACCTACTTCAGAAATGTGACCACTGCATTTCTCAATATTAGAAAACAACCAAGTATGTGATTTAAAATGTTTGTGTGACTTAACCTGAGTGATACAATGTATATATGTACAGTCGTGTTCAAACGTGTACCTCTACTCGTTTGTACACCGAATCTTACATGATATGGTGGCAGAAACGTCAAGGGGTTCACAATTATTTGACCACAACTGATTGTGTATGTGTGTTTGAACCATTTATTGTAACAGGTGCGTAATGTGTGCACATCAAAAATCACTTCGGTCTTTGATTTTTGCCATCAACAACTGATTCTGAACTTAAGTTAATATTACATCGACTATATCAGTCTTAATGTCTTGAAAATAGCACTAGTCTAATCTCCATACAGGGCAAATCTACAGACTGTTCATTTCAGACAACAGTATGCAAACTGGCCTCAGATACCAAAATTATGAAATTACAATTGGTGAATAAGTCAATAGTAAAATAAATCACAATTCAACACACCTCTGCTTTGTCAACATACAGGGTTAGTCATTAAATCAACTGTCAAACACAACAATAAATTCCCGTTTTAACAGGATTTGTATCTTGAAAGAGCATCAAACACAAATCTGAGTAAAAACTGACACCATTCAGTGTCAGTATGCTACTGATCCTGCCCTCTGCTTCTTGTCCAGCCAATGACAATTTATGTCACAGATTTGTATTTGATGTTACTCTTCAATCTGTTGCCCGCCGAAATACAGAATTCAATGCATGACAACCCATATGTTGAATCGCAAGAAATTATGTTTGACAAAGCCACCCAAGAATAACTTTGGCATGTTTTATTAGGCAAAATATATTCAAAAATATTGAAATTCCCATTAAAATAGCATAAAGCGGACATGTCAATTCAGAGGAAATAGATGCACTTAACCAGGGTGCACAGGTTACAACACAGAAATGATCAAAGTATTTGAACAACTGAAGTAACTGTTACTGTTACATTTACAGATCGCTTTCTATATATACACACGCACACGTGTGACTATGTACAGAGAGGACATGATGCTTACTGCTGTCCACAGGGTATCTGTGCACTGTTATGTAGCACGTAAATGTCCCTGTAAATTAACTACTGTACCCAGTAAGAATTAGTACATACCAATGGGCTACTCCCAGTGACACACAGTGTCACAAACATTATGGCATTGTTTTTTTTCCCCCCCTTTATTTAAATAAAACTATTTTCATATTATACATTTCATATTTTGTTACATTCAAGGTATAGATACAATTTGTATCAACAAGCAAAAGTCAATTCTAGACATTTGTGGCTTAGTTGTTTGCGGCACTTTCAAAGGGAGGGTGGGGGACACCATTGTGGCCTTTTAGTGTAACCTTTTAACAAAGCAGTAAAATACCAAACTGGCACATTGAAAGTCTTTTGTAGCGATAGTGAGTTTATTTTTAGCACAGAAGTAGTCTATTGTCCAGCGAAAACAGAATCTTTCTGGAAGTTAGGAAGAGGGACAAAACTGAGATAACGCTAATAAAGAAAGAAAAATCAATGAAAGACAATGCAACAAAATGCATGTCCACATTGCTTTTCCCTCTTTACCCATGTGGCTACCAATCAATACTATTTCAGCCTTATGGACACACATTTAACAGCCACTGGGCTTTGAATGTGAATTTGCTCTGATACTTGTGAAGCCCACACTGTCCATGAGTGCATTTTACCTAATGACGGAGAAGTGCAAGCAATGTGGCACTGTGCCAGAAATAGTAACACACAAGCATGTGATCAAAATCAGCTGTTAAAATTAAATCATGTGTGCATGTCTTTATGAAACCACAAACTAATCAGGTTTTAAGGACAATATAATACGAGATCTATCCAAGTTTAAATTGACGTGACATTAATTTCATGGACTAAATCCCGGCCCAGGAATCCCATGTATACTGCAGCTATACAAAGTTTACTTTGTCATAAACTGCTTCAGCTACCATAACATCTCTCAATAATTTACCTTTTATACCACGATGAATGCAAATCTCTATAATGAACCCTGACTGATTTAATTTTGGAAGATTTGTGTTGTGGCTTACCTTATAAATAGTAATTCTTTAAAAACACCTAAGTAAATGTACTCCGAGTTCGTCAGGGCAATTGACTATTCCCGTGTTCGGGTTAAAGATGAATCTCACTATCACAAAGAAACATATTTCAATACCATATTAAATTCAAAACACCAGTGATGTTAATTTGGCCTCTCAATCAGCAGTCTAAGAGTTATTTCTTTTATCAGTGACAGCATATTACTGCACTTTTTTTGCACTGAGAACTTTTTTTTTGTTTTTAATCTATGACAATTCAACTACCTCAAGGGAAAGGGATGGCACGCAAACGTTTAGCCAAATGCCAGAAACAACCTTGACAGCAGCCTTGCAATCTGATTGTTTCACATGAAGAAACATTTAGGCAGTTTGTTTCACCTTCTCATGAACAGACAGCCGGCCTTAGGTGGCCTCGTCTTTTTTCATGAAAAAACAAAGTCATCAAAGCCCAATATTCATTTGGGCAAAACACATTCACATGTTTTTTTTTTTTCTTTATGTCTGTTCATATACCACGGTTGTACCTAAACATTATAAAGAAATATAGATTTTTGAAGCACCACCAATGAGATAAAGTCGGGCTCACATAATTGGCCCTGTTAAAGAGTAATACCACTCAGTTTAAAAATTCTCAGACACATTTTCTTTGTAATCATGAACACTTTTCCTAAATCAAAAGGACAAATATACAGATCTGTGGTGTCATCAAAACATAGTCTGACGCGGCTCCATTTACTACAAATGGGAGCCCAACTTTCTAGACTTTGTGTTTGAACTCAACATCACGTCCCTGTGTTTTTAACTATTTATGAAGATAATAAAATGCCTACAAAATAAACTGCCCCCTAATGGATTTCTGTTATTTGACTCACAATGGAGTCTTAACACAAATCTGACATTGGGGGGCAGCGCATCTCTTTTCACAGGCATGACATATTATACTGTAAATTTGTAATGCTTAAGTCATGCAATCCAATAGTAGGCCTACGGGTACCATACCCGAATCCTGAAATTAAGTGGCATTTCCCTTTAAATGCACTCAAAGCATGATCTTGCTATTAGGGATGGCTTTACATGTTACAACCTCTCTGCAATTGTAGGCCGAATGTTTCATGTGGCACTTTGTCCCGAGGGCGGGAGTAGAGAAAAGGCAATGAATCATTAAAATCAGAGGGATTCATCCTCTTGGGAGCATGAATGTGCTTAGCATTAGTTAATATTTCTTGTGAATAAGTGGAAGGTTTGACCTGATGACCATATAGATGTCATGATTAACATCCAACATTAGCATCCTTAGTCCCCACTCATGGGTATAATTTAAAAGGTCTAATCAAGATCACTGGCTCAACAACTGCCAGACAATCAGCATATTATTAAAAAAAAATATGGGCAAATCACACCCATTTTTGTTTTTGGCTGACACCAACATTACTTCATCCAACTGAAGCTGCATCACGTAAAGCCATCCTATTAGCCCAATTTTCTAGATCTCAAGGTGCATAACATATACACAAAAAGTACAAAGTTTTGCAATGCCATCTCCACGTTTCAACTGTACATAACTAACTTTAAGGTACTACATGTTACATGTAGGATTTTCACAAAATATATCACTACTAGATCAGAGTAGACTCTTGCCAGTAACCACTGGTTTTTGGCAGGGAGAGACTGAAAACTAGAAAATTGAAAGCATCCTGAGAGCAATGTGCTGCAAGGCACAGCCAGACCCTTCCATGATCCTTGGAGACTGGCTGCATGTATGCGTACTGTACATCTGTATACGAGCAATTCAGCCTCCCATAAAAAGCCATACATTAAATTTTTTATCTTCAACATGTTTTCTAGCATTCACTTCCTTTTTTAATACAATTATTGAAACCTCATACTCTACAAGACATAAGAAAATGAGTCCAATATTTAACTCATTCCCATGCCTGACTGATATCAGCCAGATTCTTTATCTGACAAATGGTAAATATTCAGTCAGTTGCAGAATTCTTTGTGCAAACATTTAAACTGTGATGGCAAACACTGTTTCCATCTCTAATAGTAAATGTATACCTAAGTCATATCACAGCCTGGTGAAATGAATTCTCAAAGTTTCACTACGTTTACATGCACATAAGAAACCAGGTAACTGCCAGAAGTCAAGTTAAGGCATGACTCGTTTAGATGCACTGCAATAGTCTGAGTTCTATAAAACTACAGTTTACACAGTTTGTCAGAAAGCAAATTACTCTCATCCCTGCTCCATATTAATGCATTTAATGTGTTGTATAAGAAACTTGCAATAGTAATAGGACATTGCCACATTGATAGTTTTTTGATTGGAGCATCTGGACTGACAGTAAAGTAAGGACGGGATAGCATGTTTTACTGTGTGCATGTGTTTAAATTTAACAAATGATTTACTCTTCATCTGTGGAAACTGACAAAGCTCAGTTAATAAACTAAACAATTTACATTTAGAATAGGGCAATCAATAGATTTGTTCAGCATAAACAGGACTTTGTATGTAATTACTCTACATACAATGATGCATGGGGGCATAAGTAACAATATTCCTGCTAGAGTACTGCCACAGTGATGATAACTTCCCTGTCTAGTGTATAAATGGCAGAATGTCAGAAATCTAGCTGGGTTACCCAAGTTTCTCTTAATGTTTTAAACTGATAAAGGCTTCTCATTTCTCTTGTATGCATCAGGAATCAGGTCATTGAGAAAAGCTGGAAATCAACAGACTGCTTAAGTGCATGTAAAAGTAGTCTTTGAAACCAAATGAGCCTGCTCCTGAAAACACACTGCTCCACTGACAACTTGAAGAAGTCCATTAGAGCTACTGTTTGAAACAAAGATACTTTGAATATTTTCACATTGAAAAGAATCAGCACAACAAATTTGACAAATATATAAATAGGAAAATCGTGGACGTAGCATCCAATAAAATCAGGAAGGTAACTATACAGTACACCATAGGAAAATATCCAAACACAGATGTTAGTTTATACTGTAATCCTACGATTCTGTGAACCAAAATGTAAAGTCATGTAGAATACTGACACTATATAAATTCTATCTTTTTTTGGCATTATTTAGCAGCTTATAAATGACTTTGAAATAATGGCTTTTGTGTGATTATATGTACATAGATATGTGCACATGTATACAAGTCAAATCTTTTTTGGCTTGCTTTGTGCACTGTCAAATTCTACCAAAATAGTAGCTTTGTTAAGTGAAGCTGAGAAAATATATCTCTTTAGATACTGAGATAGTGCTTTACATTTGAAAATAGGAGGCTTCAATGACTAAGACTTTCATTGAAACCAATCAGACAATGACTAAAAGCGTGAGGTCATTCAGATATAAGGCCATTAAATGTCATAGTTCATGCTGTGAGGTATGTGACTACCCCCTCTTTACTTATCTTCAAAATAAATGCAAAAAAGGTTACAAGAATTATTTACAGCAGAGGCAGACCTAAGCAAGGTTATTTATAGCTCTACTGCACCAGAAACATTAGATGCCCTTCACAACACATTCACACAGCCTGAACAAGATCTTCATAAAAGCTACATGGTGTACAAATGTTGATGTATGTCAGATTTGGGAGATGTTGCTGAGTTATTACTTCCTGTCTTGACTGCGTTGCCATGTAACTAGCCTGTTTATTGTTCCACTTAGTTCACACTGACTCACATAAGGACACGGTTCAGTATTACACTATCTAGCTACATTAGTTAGGATTAAAGTTAAAGTTAGATTCAAACTATGATGGTTAACCAGCTGGCCATCATAATACTGCAATCAATGTTAATTAAATAAAAAGACAGTATTAAATAAACATGTGAATAAACTGTAAAATATAGAAATGAACCAACAATTCCAAAAGTATTAAAACTCAACTAATTATGAATGAAGATTCTTATAACTAACTATACATTCTTAAATTATTTCACAGATTATTGTTTGATTGATATATTTCACACAATTTATTCCTGTGATTATTTATTTCATAATTACTTATTTATTTAATACTGAACACTTTGGGGATTCATACATGATCAATCAAAACAGAAACACTTTCAGAATTGATCAGTCCTGCCAAATGTCAGCAGACTATTCTATATATAATTTCTAGAATGAATGATGTTGAACAAAGGTTCAGTTAATTGTGGATATGGTACAAAGCTGCTCTGCAGCTCCTGCTCAGGTAGTATGAATGCGTTATGAACCGGATTTCTAATGAGGTGTTACCTTATATCAACTGCACTGCACTTCATATAAAAACGTAGCTTTCAAATGTGAAACATCTTACAATTTGAGATAAACTTATTAGACAAATTTCCTCTATACTGATTACTTCTATTTCATCTTAGAGATGTAAAATATGATTTCCCACCCGAGACATTAAAAAAAAAAAAAAAAATCCTGAGGGCAGATGTTGCACATGCAGCAACATTTAACAAGTGCCTATCTTTGTAATCAAAATCTGTATTTCCCTTATCACATCACCTTTAAATGTTTAATACGATTAACTGCTTAATGGCATGACCTCAGTTTTGTAACAATGACGGCGGCAAGTTGCTGTGGATCTGTCAAATGAGGGTTCTTCTCCATTACTGAGTGGACTACGTAAGCAGGAAATATGTTACAAAGGTTCCGATATGTTTGATACTGGTGGTCTGGGATAACATACCGCTCTTGGTGTTCGGCTGCAGATGGCATCTCCCACGGTGAGTTCCAGATTTGTTCCATTTTATCTGGCATGCTGCGGACCATCACCCGCTCACAACACGGCATCAGGCTGGTACTCAAAGGATATGAATGATATCCATAGGACTCATTACCACAAGGCAGAGGGTCCCAACTTGCATGCTGCTCCCGGCACAGCGGAGGTCGCCTCTGTCTCATTGGGTTGCTATCATATAGCCTTGAATCTGATATGCTGTCCATACGAGTCATACCAAGAGACCGTGTGGGCTGTGAGGACAAAGGTGGGAGGACATTCTGAGTGAGGGGATAGTCTCCAGGACAGCTGGACCTGGCTCCCACTGCAACATGCTGGATATGTGGCGCTAGATGAGATCCAGGCTGCTTACGGGGGCCCTGCTTGGGTTCCTCAGGTCCATAACTCTGTACCCTCGTCAGTGCTTCATGCCGAAACCCATGGGAGAAAGCTTGCATCCTACCCTGTGCAGACTGAGTCTGCTGCTGCCCCTTCATGCTCTCCTCTAAGCTACTGTCCACGGAGCTCGGGTACAGGTCCCCATAAGAGGAGAAGGAGTCACTGTTCGAATGGCTGAGGCAGGATTCAGGGCAGTGGCTGGGATTTCTCTGATACACACCATGCTCGTGCTCCATGCTACAGAAACTGTCGACATTGTGCATGCTGCTCATGCTCATATTTGAAAAATCACTGTGCAGTGAATAATATCCATGGTCGCTAACTGAGTCATACTTTGGGAACTGTTCACTGTAAGTAATAGAGGCGCCATGACTATTAGTAACTAAAATAGGAGGGTACTGTACACTAGACATGTGCTCCAGAGAACTGTGCGCAAACTGCATAGAACCTGGCACTGGGCTGCTGGCTGATCGTGTGTTCAAGGCCCCAGCCGCGTGGCT
Source organism: Heterobranchus longifilis (assembly GCA_028570985.1). NCBI lineage: Eukaryota > Metazoa > Chordata > Actinopteri > Siluriformes > Clariidae > Heterobranchus > Heterobranchus longifilis. The sequence continues at coordinate 26,229 of JAOVVB010261658.1, read as the reverse complement.
CTTGACAGGCTGCATGGTGGGCACGCTGAGAGCAGACACAAGGGAAGGCACTGAATTTGTCTCAGACTTCCTGACAACGGACAGTGCCTCTGGAGGTTCACAAGCCACTGAGCGAATACTGGGGTCAGATTGACGCTTGGGTGCCACATGTTTGACCTCAGAGATGCTGTCCCCCTTTACAGTTGCTGGACCAATACCACATTTAGCTAAAGCCCCCTCACTCATTGTCTTCACTGCAGACAATTTGGCAAATGCCCGTAGTTCGTCAGCCACTGACCGCAGTGGCTGGTTGACACGCTCTGGATGATAGTACTTGCACTTGTGTCCATATGTGCACTTTTTCCCTGGTTTAAAAGAAAGAGTAGATCAAGTCAAGAAAAGTATGTGCATATTATGCAGACAAAAAAAGAGAACATTATCTCAGACATTGATTTGAAAAGATATTTAAGTTCCATACCATAGGGGCAAGGTTGTTTTTTGTGCTCTGGGACAACAGGACGCTTGCGGAGGAAATTTTCTAAGCTTGGACCATGTCTTCCCAATGGATCATCAGGTGGCATAAACCTATTGAAAATAGTCATTCAGAAAAAATAATTATTAAATGTCAGCTTTATTATTTCGAGCCACAAAACAGAATTAATCATTTTATATTTAGCAAAGATCATAATACATCATTATATAGATTATGTCATAAATAGTCTTCAAATGTTTTGAAGGAATAACATTTATACTACCAACCAACTTTGATATAAAAATAGACCATAAAATCAAAATGAGTGTATTTTTACATAATTTGGCTGCCATAAGAATTTAGGAATCATGGTTTCTTACTTGTCATTGACAAATGAGTACATTAAGAGACGCTCTTCTATGAACTTCTTCCACTCTGGCTTCTCATTTTGCAAGTCCCTGTAGTTGTCATTTGACACAATAATTCCATCAGAATCATAAGACAGCTTCACTATGAAGCGATCATCATAGCACACCACTCTCCTGCCTTGAACCCTCCGAGATGGGGTGAAAACCAGGATCTTCTCTTTTTCCAGCTTGCGTAATATTTCTTGATCTGAAAGAGAAGTTTCAAGTTGGAGACTAATGTTGATTAACAGCTCATCATAATGCCATAAAAAAAACAACTATATCACAATGTATTTTGGATGGCAATGGTATAAATTAGATTATATTATGGCATTTTTATCAATTAATAAATGGTGTGGAGTGTCCCAGCACCCCCTTCTTGCTGACCATGACCGCACCACGAGGTCATGCTTCAGTTACATACACAAATACCATATTACCTGTAGTTTGACTGTTGCCCTGTCCTACAGATACTGATTCAAATTTCACCAACTACAGCTTACAAGTATAAGTTAAATAGCAACTGCCTAACAAATAGCTTTACTACCTGTGATGATGGCGTCAGGCCTCGACTGTTCCTTTCTCCAGGCTGGGACAAACACAGTGATGTCTTTGTGTCCTTTCTCCAAGAACCATTCAACAGCAAGTTGGATACCACGGCAAGAGAACACCTCTTTGTTTCCATGGCTAGAAAACAAAACAGTGTGGCATAAGGGCTACTTTCACCTCACAAAACAGACATCCATTAGTGGCAAATGTTTTAACTGCATTCCGCATGAAGCATGAAGAGTGTATGCTTGCTAGTGTCTTACCTCATTGCCACATTTGAGCCATCAATGACAATGGGCCTGAGGTTGTCATAGGTATCCATGGAGTCATCTTCCACTGACACCTCTGGACTAACAGTCTCTTTAACACAGGGGGGCCGTGATGTTGTTGTGGCTGTACTGCTGCAAGGTTGAATTTCAGGCTCTACTTTATTTCCAAGCCTTACTAACTCAGCAAGAACGTCGTTAATAAGTGCAGCTGCCCCCAGCTTGTTGAGCACCGTCTCCACCTGCTCTCCCGAATAGCCCAACTTCAATGCAAATTCCATCTTAGTCTGGTACTCTCTGTCACTGGCAGGCTTGATCCCTGGTCCCGCGCTGGTGTCATCCTCACGACAATCTTGCGCAGTGCTACTCTGGGAAAAACTGGGCCGGTCAAGGCATGGAGAGCGACAGAGCTGTCGGTGGGGTTTTGTGACCGCCAAGGGCTCCCTCTTCTTACACCTGCTGTTCACCTGAACCCTCTGGTGTTGCTGCTCTTCTGATTCGCTTTCTGAGCTGCTTCCATCCTCAGAATCATCACTGGCATGCTGGGCCTCGCTTGAGTCAATGTTCTCCTCCCTGCATGGGCGTTTTTCCATTTTGAGCTTCTCCACGATCGACCATACTGTCATCACGTTCGTTTTGGCACCTCAGATTTCCACCCCATGCTTCCTCACCTCCACCGCAACCAGGGAATCATACTGAATGCTGGACTTTAGCGCTACAGGCTCTTTGTGAAGAGCAAAAATAACACGTTCTCCCTTCTGTGGGCAGGCAAAATCAAACTATTAAATCCTGAAAGAGAGCACAATGACACATTTCAATGAGTAATACGTGTTCAACTTTAAATTAACCTTAAAATTATTTTAAAAGAAATAATTTGCCTCTGTCCCCATACATAGACTTTATTTTGTTGTATTTTGTATTTCCATATTTCTTACATTCAAAAGTCTGCTTGGAAAAGCAGTTGAAAGTGTATATTAGCCTACTAGATTTAAATATTTCAGTGCAACAGTTTCTTTTGTCCAGACTAAAACAGTGTTTTTCTTCCCCAAAACGGAGGTCTTCCAAGTGTGTAGGTCTAAATCTTAAAATACCAACTGGGTGTGTACAGAGTAAACAGAGGTTTTGCAAAATGGTTATCTAAGTCAGCCCAATGAGGGTCAGGAGCTGTGTGCAACAGTGCCAGTAAAGGCAACTTAGGCCTAATGTAGCTAGCTGTAGACTTACAGTCAGTCCCTCACCTAAACACCTACTACCCCACTTGTGGTAGACCAATACATTCTCCACCTGTGGGAAACACTGCTATCTGGGGCAAGTTACAAAATAAGTCAGACAAATGGAACATGTCAGTCACCTGCCCAAATAAACAAGTTACTAAAAAAAACAAAAAGAAAAACAGAAAAGAACTGAATAGGGATATATGTATGTTCACTCTGTCTGACTGTGTCTTTGTGTTTGTGGTTCACAAACGTTTGTTTGCATTTTTTGGTGAAACTGGTTGGTTAAATTGTCTGCAAGGTCTGCAGGCTATATGTTTTGTCTGGCTGTCTCTCCTGTTGAAATGTTATATGTCACACCTACAAACTCATTGGTTCTTACAAATGTACAAGCAATTATGCACTTAAAGCTGCAAGCTCTAACTGCACATTCAAACTATTGCTTTTGTGAGTGTGTTTGCCCTAATGTTAGTAGGTATACTATGCAGTGAGACAGTTACCAACAAACCTGAACAGAATTGTCAATACTTACTAATGTTACATGGTAATAGCATCAGCGTGTGAATATTACAGAAATTCACGTTAGTACTTTTTTTTTTTTTTTACAATAAACAAATGCATACATACAAAAAACTAAATATCACTGATCTCCTCCTGCTTGCAGGTGCAATATGGGAAAATATAGACACAACAGACAGCAAAGTCTCCACCTGACTTCCCTGTAGAAAACCCCAGTCTTCCAGCATAACACGTGTTAATGTGCTGCAGAACAACCCTCGCCTCTACGTGCACAACTGCCTTACTGGTCTCGCTAGCAACATTCGAGCCAGACACACATGGGGTGAGTGCATGAGTTAACATAACCTGAGACAAAGTGTGGGCTGAACAGTGTATCCCTGCGCCTCCAGCCCTCTGACAGACAATCTGAATTGAACAGGATTCCTGAGGGAACAAAGCTGTTTTATGGTAATGCAGAGTAGGACTTCAGGGGAGCCTGCAGTATAAACGTGCAACACTGTCAACACCTCCAAGTGTAGCCTACAGTTTTACATATGGAAATTGGTAATCACATAATCTTAATAACAAGTGCATTAATGAACAGAAACACGAGACCACACTTTCCCCCAGTCTTGCAGAGAGAATACAGCCAGCTTCGAGCTTCAAGAGGCGCAGCCCATGATGTGCGTTGCTTAGCAACACAGCCTTGTCATCAGCTAACTCCTTTTTACCAGTCACGACTAACACAAACACAGCTCATCATCTCTCTTCAGGCAGTCAGTAAATGCAGAACACTTACAGCTACACTACAACTCTACACTAAAACTCTTGAGGCAGCATATTTTGCAATAAAAAATTACATTACATAGCAAATAATATGTCGCTGGCAACACCATCATCAGGTAATACACAAGAATGATATTCGTGGGAGACCCTGAAGGTTGATAGACATTTTGAGGGTCAATCTATGGCTGCAAATGCATAGCTTTAAATGGCAGTGTTTTGTGTAGCCTTACAACATCAGTTGTGCACACTGTCTCACTGCTGATCACAACTTGTACGACAAAGATGGAGAACAAACTATGGTTTTGAAAACATTTAAAACAACAGGCTGAAAAAGGAGGGATGTTAAAGCACTTTTATGGAACTCAGACACCCCTCTGCCATTTAAGACATTTTATGTCCACACATCAATACATGTTTAAGGGAGCAGAGCTCTTCCAATCCTTACCCTTCCACCTCCAGATTCACAGGCTTAGACTCAGCAAGGCCTCCAGACTATCTCGGCACATGCACAGGCTCGTGTGGTTCTGTTTCATAGCAACAAGTGAAGCAGCTTCCTGAAGCCATCGTTTACATTGCTGACCCTACATAGTATAAACTGCACTATGGTCAGTGTTGCTTACATGTACCACTTGGCTAGTTAGACATTTTGAAATTAAGTTAAGTTATGTGCAGCCAGCCACCACTGTACAAAAATGATCCAGCAATTATTTTTATATGCATGTAAGTGATAGCACAAAGTGTGAAAACACGATCAGTTTCCAGTACTCTGCATAAAGACTGTCTTAGCCATCACCTTTAAGAAGACCTGTCACTTCAAAACTACAAAACTGAGATGCTCTTGAACTGTGGTTACTGTAATACAATCATTGTGTTCTGCCATAAGCACACATGAAGATTATCTGTTTTCAGTCTTGAATATGCTTCAACATAATCAAGGCTAAGTAATAAGCTGTCATCCAGGACATGGAACAACAGAAAACAATATGATCTTATTTCCTTATTTACACTGATCAGATGATGGCATCCCATCTCACTGTAGACTAGTGACATCTCAAAAGCTACAATGGGTGAATGTTGGCTGATAATCAATTACACTATGGTTTTGGAGGACTTGTTCACTGGTCATCTTACACACCAAAATCCTCCATATGATCTCTTACAGTGTGTGAAGCTAACACTTCACCTAAAAGGCAAATGTCTCATTTTCTTAATCATATGGTCTAACTGTCAACAGCTTATGTTGCTGAACAAATTCCCATAAAGTACACATTCTGTGTGTGCTTGCTGTGGATGGATTTTAGCTGATGTTAACTTTCTTTGGAAACATACATACTGTTGTCACAAGAATATGACTCTGGGCTTCATACTTCCTCAGTCTTTAAAGTGCACTGTGTCATAAACATTGCATCAAGTTCTATCCAAATTTGCTCTATTGGGGTGAGCTTCTACTTCACCAATTTTAAGTTTTACATCTCACTAATTTGTTTGGATTTTTAAGTCAAATTCCAACTTTTGCAGACTTCTCCAATTATTATGTGTTTAAACATGTTGGAAACTACAATTATTTGAAAGTCGAAGGAAAATATCTCTTTAGCAGGGGACATTACTGTAGGCAAAAAGTGAGGATTGATGTGAATTTTCATATTCAGCCAGTTTTGCCTCGACTTAACAGCAAACTACGTGAATGTGCAACCAAATTCAAACACTGCATTGATCCCAATGACAGTGACCACACATACAAGCTCCTGAATTGTTGAATTAACCTAGGTGGACTATGTTCTTGCATTCATCAGCTAACTAGTTGACACGTCAATAGAAAAAAACTGTAGTGCTTGATATCATTACCAACAGCATCATGAGTTGAGAGGGATGAAATGGAGGAAGGCTAAATAATGACAATAAAAAAGAGATCCCATACTTACAATACATAACGTTACAACATTGCTACTGCACACGACGTCACATTTGTGATTTAATTTGATTAGAGATAACTGGTTTGACATCCTTAGGCCCCGAGTTACGGTTAGCACACGCTAGCATGCTAGCCCACCGTTACTTGGCCGGCTGGAGAGTCAGCATTTTAGCTACATAAACTAACCGACCTAATTCGGACTATCTTGTTGGCCAATGGCTAGAGAGCCATTAAATAGCTGTTATTGCAAGCTAACGTTAATTGCCAAGCGTGTCAAGCAATCCCGGTCTCTATTTAGTTAACGGTAGCAAAGCTAGGCAGTTAGCTAACATACAGTAGCCAACTCAGTGGCTCCACAGGCTACAAGCTAGTTAGCTTTAGCTGCTGAGCGTACGCTAACATTTTTTGCCAGAATACTACTGTAACTTGAGATAAAGTTGACGACCATTAAACAGTTTGAACGGAGGTGAAACCACGACAAACACAACGTTATTCTCGACATATACTGCACATATATCACTGCCATCGCTCACTTAAAACGGTGCTCATCTCACCTTGTTGCTGTCATCCTCCTCGCCTGTAACAGTTATGTTTTGCTGCCATTGGCGCTGTCGCAGTTTGGTCAGGGTTGCCAGATAACGCGACGGAAACAAGTAACCTCAGCAGTGAAAAGACACCGGGGTCAGAACAGAAGAACACCGTTACAAATTTGATTTCTACCCCATTGCTACTTTATCAGATGTTTCATCAACACAGCGTTTTTATGATACTTTCTTTATGGCTTGTAATCACATTTCCCAGAACATTGAGTCTTGTGAGTCTTGCAAACAAGGACAGATTTGTCATAGATTTTAACTGGGTTACTTTATCATGAACTCAAATCGGAATGTAAATTGTAATAAAATGTGGTAGGCTCTTTACTACTTCTATTTGAGCCCACAATAGCTAAACATACTCTGTACACTGTCACTTTTCTGGAAGTTTAATTGAGGATTGCATTGTCACTTTGCATATTAAATTGTAAAATGCATTTTCAAATTGCACATTGAACTGCCAATTGAAAATGCATTGCCATTTTAATAAAGAGACCAAAAACACAGCAATATGAAATGCAATTGATTAAGCTTTCATTTGAATTTTTAATCAAAATAATTCAAACTGAATTGAGGATTGCATTGGCACTTTGCATATTGGATTGCCAATTTCAAAATGCATTGTAATTTGAATAAAGAGGCCAAAAAATTGTCCATACACTTTCAGAATTAGAATTGTTTTTCAGAATTCAGAATCAGAATTGTTTTTATTGCCAAGTATACAAGGAATTTGTTTTGGTGATTTATATTATAGGCTATAGTTTACTGTTTATACAAACTGTTACACCTCTTTATAGATATCTATTACTTTTCATTATGCATGCATTTACTACATTCCTGTTTACAGTTTATTCATTTACAAATACCGTCTACACAAACATATAGGTATATTATTTTATTTATGTTATTGTGTATGTTAGCCCTATAATTCAACTGAACTATTTTATGTCTTAGATTCTCATTTTGCTTTTACTTGTGTGATTTTCTTTTTTAATACATATTTAATGAGCACTATTGCAGGGATCCTGGAATCCAAGATTTTCAATGCCAACTAATGCTTTTTGGAATTGTTGTGCACATGATAATAATAAAACTTGAAACTTCTCATTGCACTGAGTGACTTGTTCCAAGCTTCTAATTTCCAATTCAGTTAGAATACAGAAGCTTGATCTAGCAGATCATAGTTATGTATTAAAATAAATTATGTTTAATATATACATGCATACACAGGTGCCAGTGGTTTCTAAATTGTGTGCTAGCAGCTTTGCGACTCCCAGCAATACGGTCCTGGATTTGAAGTAGACTGGAGAATTTCGTACACATTCTACTCAGGTGTTCACTTGAAACTCTAAACTGAATGTGTAAGCACGAGATCTGCCAAGGTTTCCCTGCTTTTGGCTCCATAGATGCTGGGATGAACTTATGTCCCCTGTGACCCTGAATATGAACAAGTGAGAGTGGAAAAAATGAAAATGGAAAAAAAAAAAGTATGTCTTCTCATGTTTATTTTAGTGTAAGGCATTGTTCTACTCTGACAAAACAGTAACAGATTTCCAAGAGGAATCTCCTAATGTAACATGGGTGTAACTTAATAATAATAGTAATAATCAAAAGTCAAAATTTAAAAAATAAAACTAAAACAAAAAGAATATTGCCAATTTGTAATAACCATCATGAATACAATGTTACAGTGTACAAATAGCTGAGAATATAAATACAAATTCTTTGACATTTGTTCAGTATTACACTATAAAAAACTACATCATCTGACAGTTTAACCTCTGACCGATCAAACATTAAATGCACAAGAAAATATATGATACAAGGTGAAAATACCAGTTTATCTTTTGACATATATCATTTCAAAATCCAAACAAAATCAAACTACGTTTTCATTCCACAAGCTTACAGTAATGCAATAATGGAGTGCATCATTTCAGTAAGAATTTTAAACTTCACAGGTGGTCAAGCTGTTGAAAAATGGGGAAAAAAACAGCCACAGTAAGGCTAAATTAGTGTGTCAGGCCAGAAGCAAACAGTAAGTTTGAGACTATTATTATTACTACTAGTTTTTTCCCCCCCTTGATTTATTTTCCTCTACCATTTTATATTTTAGTCTGGCTGTTTTTTTTATGTAAAGCACTTTCATACACAGGGTAACTGCATGTGAAATGTGCTATAGTAAATGCAAGTAGATATGCTTTGCAAAGCTATCTACCATATGTAAATTAAGTCACAAATTAAGTTAAGATGCAAGAACTATCAGTCCATCTGTACATTTCCTATACATGTGTATCCTGTTGAGGGGAAGAACTAGCCATTAGATGTTTTGAGATTAAGCCAAATACAAAAACAGCTTAATGTATTTCCAAAATACCACGTGAAGGTATCAAGAGACATGTTTTATATTGTGGATTGAGCATCTGCTCTCATGTTGTTTCCTAAAACCCAATCTGTCCCGAAATTAAACCAAAAAAAAAACAGCAAGAAACAGTACACTTGAGCACCATGACAGGCCAACATAAAGCTTACTGGAGTAAAGAGAGGCAGTGAAAAAGCGGTAAACACAAACATAAGCCGGCACTTAAAGCATAAGCATACATGTGTTTTGGGGCAATTGGCAAAGTAAGCCAGACTTGGCTGGCCCTGTTTGGCCGTGCTATGGAAACCAGGCTAATGAATACCCATTAAACAAAGTGGATACTGAGGCTACATATGGGTATGAACATTCTAGTAAAACTCAATAGCTTAATGAGATGAATCTGTAAGCATTTCCAATGCAAATTAAACTTGCTTAAGCACTTTCAATATACTGACATGTATGAGGCCTGTGTGAAACAAGCAACTGTTACTGTGCAAATGCAGAAAATCCCTTTTGACCTCCCAATAAGACAGCTATGTACTTACATGATGGCACAGACTCCACATTTCAGAATAATTTCAAATTTCAATTCGTGTCCTGTCTCTGACAGTGTACAACAACTTTTCAAATGAATCCATTGTGCAAGTTAAAAACAATTACTCCTAGGGCTGGGCGATATGGCCAAAATCTTCTATCTCGATATAGGTCATTTCATATCTTGAAACGATATATATCATGATTATAGCATGTCTTCTGGTAATTGAATAGATAGTCTATATGAATTAACGCTATATGAAATAATGGTGAAGCCTTTTTTGTATACTCCTGTATGAACTAAATACTTGACAAATAAAAAATTGTAATTTTTTTTCCCCAGCTATACACTGTCGTTGAGTGTCTATGATGCATGCACACAAATAGTGCGATGTAAAAACAAAACCACAATTGACAAATCTGACTTAGTATGTCCTTGTTATTATCAATTTAGACGATGTAATTGTATATCACGATATCTCGATACATGATTTCATAAGGATATTATTCCATTGAAAGATGATAGATTATCATAATGAATTATTGCCCAGCCCTAATTACTCCTTTGGATGTAACATAAAAGCACCCATTCGCACATATACATGTGATCTAAATGCCAAGAGTCTTTCAATTAAAGGTTGCCTCGGGGTGTTTGTTGCAGGCCGCATCCCTGGGTGCTCTCGTTTCACTGAAGGTGGCCATTTCATCTTTAGACACACCTGCATTCAGAGGACTCCCAGTATGAGATATCCCTTCCCTGCTAGCCGCTGGTCTGCTTTTACCACACTGATTATAGGATTGCACGTTAGCGGCAGCTTTACAAAAAATATCCTCCTCATCAACATCATCTGACTCATCATCCATCATTCCAGAATAAACAAAGGTGCTATGAGGCAAACAAGAATCTGACTGTGAAGGAAGGTGACGCGGCCTGTTGTACAGCTCTGTATGCGGTGTGATTAAATCACAAGACACTCTGTCTGACCCCTTAGAGCAAAGTGGCGATTGGCCGTTAGGACCGTCACTGCTGGATGAGCTAGAAAATATTTTGCGTTTTACTTGGGTTTGACTGAGACTCTGTACTTTTTCAGTGAATTCCCCGTCTGTCAGAGGAAGGCTTAAAGCCATTTCTGACCTTGTTTGCCATGATAAGGCCATAATGCTGCTACTGTCTCTAACCTCTGATGCAGACACGAGTACATTCTTTTTGTAATATGGTGAGGAATCTCTGTCAGAGACCTTTTCAGTTTGAGGACAAGAAACGATAGCAGCTCTGTTCTCTCTGTATGTGTCTGGCATCTTCAACTCAAGGCTTTCTGTGTCCAGAGACCGACTTCTCCTGTCTAGAGACAACGGATTAGGCATGGACTGATTGACTCTTGTAAGGCCTAGGTGCCGTGGGAGACTAGCAATTGCCCATGTATTACTGATCAGGTTCTGCTCATACAGGTCTAACATTTGATAATCACATTCCGCAAAAGCATCTTTTTGAAGGTAGCTTTCCTCAAATTCCTGATAGGGCGATGAAATGTCTTCTTCCAGCTCCATGTGAATCTGCTCATCGTATTCTCCCTCATTATGCATATCCACTACATCAAATGTGACTATGGTAGGTAAGGCCTGCATATTCGGAGTGAAGGCGGAGCTGGTCTCCAAATCATCCGCATTGTTGTGCAAGTTACTCAGCATCTGAGAGTGTTTTGTGTAGTCCACAAGTGCTTGAGAGAAACATACAGTTTGTCCATCATCCAAGTCGTTATCATCCGGAGACTGAGAATTGATATTTTTATATGGTAAAGCCACGGGCTTGTTTTCCTCAAGATGTTGCTCTTTGGGTTCACAAAATGTTTCGAAATCTGGGTCAGATGTGCTTCCAAATGATACGCTGCTGTGCCTTTTCTCGCAATCAGCATTTATGGATTTTCTTCTTTTTTCAGAGGAAGCGGGCATATTTGCCTTTTCATCAAACACATCTGGTTCTACATTATTCTTGTTAACTGATGCTTGTGGTTTTGAATTCAAATTGCAGTTTTTATTCATGCCGATTTCCTGCCGACCAACCATATTTTGTGCCAACTCAGAGGATTTGCTGCATGCGCTCTGCATCTCGAGGAAATCGTGAACGTCATACAGTTCAGCACTTATTTGTAATCGATTCATGTCTGGAACAAAGGCAGAATCTGTCGCATCAACTGGCTCACTTAAATACTCGCACTGTTTTGAACTGGGCAGTTTTGATTTTTCATAATGCGGACTGATGAGACTTTCATCAGGTGCAAAAAGTTCATAGAGGGCATCACCGCTGTAACTGTCCCTGGGTAATCTCTCTGCTCTTAGTCGGTCCGTTTTTTCTTGTCCGTCATCTGGCCCCGGGGTAGTCGAATCATAGTAGCCCTCGTCACTATTTGGAACCGATTCTTGATGCTCGCTTTGAGGAGTTAACACATCAGCAATTGAAGACACATCCATGCCACTGGCTTGCTGTGCACTGTTACTGTTCAGTAAGTCCATATTGTGAGAACTTGTCAGGTCAGCAGTCAAATCTGTGTGTTCTTGGTTGCAACTATAGCAAATTTCCTCTGACGCATTATTTCCCCAGAAATCATGAAGACACTCCTCATCCAAATCTTCGGGTGAGGCCATTTCTTCACCGCCACCCTGATAAGTAAGATAACAAGAGGCCCTCTTTCCTCCATTTCTGCTCCTTTCTCCAGACACTGTGCTCTCTGTGATGCTGTCGTCTTCTTGATCTGCAATAATGTCCCCACAGCCAGTGAGTGAATCAAAGCTCTTTAATGATGCAACGTCTCCGTAAATCAGGTTCAGCTGATCCGACGAGCCCGCGGGTGTTTCAGACTTCGATATGGGCTCGGACGTCGCCTGAAGTTTCAGACAAGGCTCGCTGTGTCCTCGAGAACTCTCCTTCAATTCACTGGAAACCACGGCCATCAAATTCATTGCCTGCATTTCCTCATCACACATATCATCAAGCTCAGACTTTGGGCTGTCTTGCTCCGCACTCTTCTCTGATGACATCTCATCCTCATCAATACATTCAGGACCAATGGAAATATCACATATAACATCTGCTAAATCAGGCACATCAGGTTCAGATCCCAGGCACTCTGTGACATACGGGTCGGCGTTGTCCTGGACAACAGGCACCTCTTTCTTGCAGCGAGGAGAGGACATTGGAATCATTTCGGTTTTATCCAATCCAACATTTCTATGGTTTCTGTGGTACTTAAAACTTTGAAAAAGACTCCTCAAACCCCTTTTCTGCCGAGTAACAGTCAGAGATTTCTGGTCAGCAGCAGGGTGACTACATTCATTGTGACAGCTACTGTGGAGCTCTCCAGCAGAGTCCCTCTGGCTGTAAAACTCAAAATCTCCCGCTGAGGTGTACCCACTTCTCAGATTGTCATCACGACTAACCTTACTCAGCCCATCATGTGTTCTGCTTTTGTTGAGTCCTTTCTTAGAAGACCACTTGTTCTGATTTTTACTCCTCCCTCCAAAAAAACTCGGTAAAATACAGATACTTTTACGAACTCCAAAAAATGTCAGGGCAGTCCTCCGAAATTTTCCAGATTTCTGGGATTTCACTGTAGCATTCGTCGTATCCGGCTGGGGCTCTTCCGCGATGTCATCGGGGCCGCATCGGGAAAGCTGTGCAGAGACTGACGCCAAATCCTTGGCGTCACTTGGTAGCTCGTCGACCTTACGAGAAGCCATGGCGACCACGTTTACAAAAGCAGTCCAACTGAAGGCATTGTGGCTGAATTTTCAAAATCAGCTGATAGGATCACTGCAGTGAATTTGTCCTCCATCTGATATGCGTCCTGTATTGAGAAAGTCGAGACCAAAATTAATGATCAATTAAAACTATACATCTGCCACACTGATATGAAGCATCCACATTGCAAACTTTGAACATTATTTCCATTAAGAGGTTGGATTTTCTAATACTCATTGTCTGTGTCCTCTGTGTAGTGTATTATGACATGCCAAGATGTAGGAAGACAAGTTTTCTTTCCTTTGCCTGAGGTGTGTGCTATCGATTCAGCCTACCGGAGATGAGAGTCACTTTTTCGTCAGCTAAAATTACTCAACCCTATATACAAAGGAAATTGCTTGCTTCATTTTTTTTTTTTTTTTACATATTCTCAGTCAGTGTGGATGATTTACATGAGCCAGAGTCTCCTGTTGTATTCTCTCTATGTCAACACAACATCTGTATGGCTCATGCCAGTCTGTGTGGGTTATGGCTTTGTATGGCCACGTGTGCCTTTCCTCTCTCACTGGTGACAAAGTGAACAAAAACCCTGACTTTCCTGACTGCATTTACATTTTTATGCCTCTGTGGTTTCTTGTGGTCACTTGTGGCCACATGGATGAAAATCTGTGCAGATTCACGACTCAAAGAGTGTGTACGCACAAAGACAGAAATATGCATACGCATTCTTTTTCGTAAAATGTATAAAGCCGTGCATACGCCTGATTCCGTTTAATAAATCTCAATCATTGTGGAGCTGGGAACACATTAGGGCTGGGTAATGATACGTATCGCAAAACGTTGATTTTGGATAATGACCATGACCTACACAGAATTTACTACAGCAGCTCTTCTTTATTATTCTGTATAGCAGCAATAGCACAACTCAAAACACTTAAAATTCAGACCCACAGAGATCTGTGGTATTGATACAGTAGCATCTGTATCAAGTATCAGCAAGGAGTATGCCACAATATATTGCTGTATCGATTTTTTGTGCGTAGCCCTAGCGCACATACACGAGCCTTATTTCCACACTCACTGTAAGCCATTAAATGGATGTAAAAATGGCCTGAACCATCCGTTTGCATATCGAAAGTTGTGCCTGCTCCACCATTCAATAGACCTGTCAATGAGAAATACGGCAAGGAAAGTGCAATTTCACTGACTGTGTCACATTGGCGAGGTTCTCCAACAGAGCAGCTGTCATTACGCAAGGCTGCGGCTATTTATAGCATCCCTACTGCTAATTTATCACGTTTCTGAAGACCATCATCATAAAATCTCAATCGTAATTATTATGAAATGTCAGGATGATCAATGATTCATTCATATCACTCATGTTGAAATAGACTTTACAAAGTGCTTCAGGATAAAATTAAACAATTGTTAACAGGAAGATGATGTCTCAAGAGAATTATGACTTTCATCACTTTAAAATTGAGTTTATAAATGCGCCTTTGATTGACATTTTAGAGCATGCTGTGTAGACTGCAAAAATAATCATATCACCTGTAAGTATCTCCGCTAAAACCGTGTTTATGTCTGGTCTGAAGTATGTGTGAGGTGTGCATGTATGTGTGTGTCTGCTAGGGTCTATTTTGTGTCTTGTATGTCTTTCTCTGTTATTTTGCTGCATTTGGTTACAATGTTTGTTGATGACTTGGATCTATGTAGGCTCACTCTCTATTAAGTCATTTGAGCCATTCTTTTGTCAAGAAAAGCCATATAATAAGTGTAAGAATGTTTTGCAATATTATTTTGGTGACACTTTGGCTAGGAATCTGCTTAATAGGTGAAATTTAAAAAAACAACAACTGTGTCCCAACTACAAAACTACAGACCAGTGAAATTAGGTTAAACTACTTTACATCATCAATATAAAGCTTATATGCCTAAGCAACTTAGTGTATTAATTACATTTTATGTTTTCATCTTTGCATTATGCTCATACCAAATCTATTGCATTTGTATTGGATATTTGTGTGTTGTTTGGTTTGGTTTTGTTTTGTGTATATTTCTACAAGTGTGTTATATTGCTTTGTGGTAGATTAAAACTAAATTAAACCAATAAATACAACCTTATAGTAATTTAAACACATGTGCATGCCATAGAAAGATAAAGAACGACTAAGGTAAAACCATCCAGTGTATTTATGTTTAGTTACTCAATTACCTATATAAGTGACTGATTGAACGCTAGATTGTGACTTCTATTTGGATGTAAAAGCCCAGGTGGTAAAGCAACAGGCTACAGATGGACAGTCGCTCTGCCACAATAAAGACCAGCGGTGGACTGTAGGTCACAATGCTCCAGAATATACTTGAAATGAGAGCCTTAGCAGAGATAATAGACGGATAACGTTGAATTCAGTCCAACTAACAGGCCTAACGTCAGTTTGAGACGGTAAGTTAGTCATGTAAAACCAAACTAAATGCCACATTTAGCACAAGGAGCTAACCGACTCGTAAAGTAAACAAACTTACCAACTAAAGCCAAAATCTTGCAGCAGAGCTAGTGTTGGTTTCTCGACCAGGAGACGAAGTTACCGTTCAACGCATGCTTTCTGCAAACGCTGACTTTAACTTTGGGTTACTGCAGTTGGCGAACTCGGGCCCCGGAGTAGCTTTCACCAGATTTCATTTGTTTCCAGACACCGTTAGCTTAGCTAGCTGGGGTGCTTGCTAACAGTGAACCCCACTCACCAGCAGTTTGTGGCTGAATGTGAGTCTGACAGTTGCTAACGGTGGGTAACGTTAAACCACATCGCAGCAACACGGTGTGGTATAAATACGCAGACCAACTGCATAGGCATTTGATTAATGCGTCTAGTTTAGCCACGCATGCCGATTTTACTTCAGATGTTCACAAAAACCCCAGCGTTTAAACGCTGGATGATGACTTCCTCTCCCGACTTCTCAGGTAATTTTCATGACTGTCCTCTCGGCGCATGCTAGTGACGCAACACGTGTAACGTGTGTTTTATAGGCAGTCTATGGTTTTATAATACTACTACTACTACTACTATAATAATAATAATAATAATAATAATAATACAATATTTAATCCGGAAATATGGGCACTGGTTTTGATATTTGTAACTTATTATTATTATTCAGTTGGTTTTATTGTTCATCTTGTTATGCATTTTATGTATTCTATTTTCATCGTATTATATCTTAATTTTACTATCAAGTGTGTGTTATTTTACATCTTATTTTACATCAATTATGGCATTCTATCCCTGTTTTATGTTCATTCTGTCACGCATTTCCTTATTATTCCTGATATTATATACTGTATATGAAAGGTGCTATAATAATAAAGTTATTCTTATTCTTACTACTACTACTACTACTACTTGTCTTTCTGTCTGCCTGCCGACCTGCCTGAGTATTTGGTCCATGTTTTATCTAGGTTTTACACATTGTATTACACATTTCCCTGCACGTATCATCTGTGAAATTAGGAAAATGCCTTTAGAAAGTTTAAAAAATATATATAAACTTTATTTATACTTATCAGAGCATAAACATTAGAAAATGCCAGTGGTGGAAGACATGTACACGAGACAAAATACATAATATAATTAAATAAATAAACAAAAGACAATAAATTAAAAATGTAAGCAAAAAAAGGTGTAAAAGAAATGGTGGGGGGTGGGGGTGTTATCTGTTAACTTGTTTTAACAGCCTTTTTTGTTCAAAGAAGAGGCAATTATTTCAATATATTTTTAGAATGTTTGACATTGTTCATGACAACAGATAATGATGGTTTGCTTCTGTTGAATTTTGTCACATAAAAAGAGTCAGATTCCTCTCTCTTAAAATCAGTATAACCAAAGATAACATTTTCAAACCTCAGGGAGGTTTGTGGGGTTTATGAAGGAATCATTGTCTATGACTTGTTTCCAGAATCTCTTGGAGTACCAAAGTACCAAAACAGGTGAAAAACATCTTCAATATGAAGGTCACAGAAGGAGCTGGAGGAGAAAGCTCAGGATGGATCATATTGGTTTATGATATACAATTAGGGAGAGAAATATATAAAAACATTTTATCATTAAAATATTTGTCTTATTCACAATCACAATTACTATACATACATTTACAGCAAGTTTCACGCACACACACACACACCCACACACACACACACTCGCGCACGCACGCACATATATTACAATTAAGCAATATGATGCCCTTTTAAAAAATTTGGTGAAACATTATGCTACATTAAAAATCATTGTGATACAGTGCACAATCTGGTATTATTTACAATATTGATCTACTGAGAAAGTTTTACAGTGCAATTTTGTGTTTCCACTCTGCAAGCTGGCATCTAACGGCTTACTTACTCTTGTACTTTTATTTCAATACTGTTTTTCAAAGTGCTTGTTTTTGGTCCTCTTCATATATGTCCTCCTCGCTGGTGTTATTGTTGGTCGTCATCAAACAAAGCGTTCCTGATTTTTTTTCAGCATGTTTCATTTATGTTTTTGACTGCCGGACATCCGTCCACTCCATTTTGGTGTTTTGCAGCGCCTGAGTCTTCTTCTCGTCCACCTGCACGTAATCCACTCTGTGCTCATCAGGCAGAAAGGGCTTCTGCTGGACGTAGAGAGAGGGAGAGATGAGGAGACAGTGAGTGATATGTTTCTAAAAAGAACATGGTTCTGCTTTGTTTGTACGAACAATCATGTTGCACTTAATGTATTTGAACTACTGATGCTCCTGAGTGTAGAACTTTTGATGTACAAATTGTTGGGTTCATATCTTGGATCATGCATTTCTCATTACCATAGTTATCCTAAAAAGCAATGTATAGACTAATATAAAATGAATCCCTCTCGATCATCACTCATAAGCCACAGAAGTGTGTGATGGTGTCTGTATCTGCAGAGACCCTGCCCTCTGCCTGTATTTTCTCTTTTCTTATTATTTTCCTAAGGTTGGGACATTTGTGGGAGTCAGCAAATAGCATTTGGACCCCACGTGGTGAGTGTAACCTAACCCCCAGCCAATAACAGCGCGTGCACCCCGTTCACATTCCCAGTTCATGAAATAATGCCGCTCACTGCCCCTCAGCATCTGATCGTGACCATAGACTGTATGATACAGACACAAGGCAGCCTGTAGCATCTGTATGATATCTGATGACAAATAGGTTGTTATTACATCATTGTGTGTTTTTATATGCTGCTGTGTCCTGTGTTCTCCTGTTGTCTGTGACACACACACACACTCACACGCACACACACTCACACGCACACACGCACAGACAGGATGAAGCTCTGCACAAACTCTGACAATGCGACACCTTTCTGCAGGGTTGTTTATTTGTGCTTTAGAACATTACCGCTGTGAAACCGCATCAGAGTACCTCTGGCCAAAAAGAAAACCTACAAAAAATTATTAAAAGGACAAATAGATGGTCACCACTTTTAATGCAGCTTTGCACACCTGCTTTTATTTATTTATTTATTGAATTGTTGTTTGTTTTGTTTGGGTTTTAATGTGATTTTTATGCATTTCATCTGTAAATGGCTTATGTTGTCTGTGAGCCCCAAACCAAAGCCAATTTGTTATTATGTGATAGATAGTAAAGCTTTTTGAATCTTGAAACAATCAGAAAATAATGTTTTATTCCACTGATACTCTAGATGATAGTCTAGCTTGCTCGAGCTTTGAATGCTGTGTGTTTACAAAGTATCTGAATATTGTTACACAATATGGCTTTAAGAATAAATAAAGCTATTGAAATGTCAAGCAAATTAATCAACTAAAACAAGAACAGCTGGAAGTGAAACAGGATGAAATTGATCATTTAATTTGCCCTAAGGATAAAAATTAGCTAAGCATTAGATTGTTCTGCATGTTATTCTGGGTTACAGGTGGACAATAAGAAAACCTGGATTTTCCAAGCTCAGTAAAAACTTCATTTGTTTCCCAGAATGCCTCAGCAACACCCAAAGCTTGTAGCATTTATAGGTGTAGGTAGGAAGGGTGACAGAAAAATTACGAAAAATCAAGAAATCTGTTACTGTCTACAGAGGCTACAATGGTACAAAGACGTACTTAAAGATGGGATATATTATCTTCTTCTCTTTAAAAAATAAAAAATAAATAATAATAAGCCAGTTCATTTCTGTCATTTATCTGATCAAAACATACCTTCTGCACAGGGGACGGAGATGCAGAATTGAAATCCAGAGACAAATAGTCGAGGTTTGATCTTCTCGCCCAGGGCTGAAACACTCCATCAAAGGTGAGACAGAAAGGCTGCCTTGACTCCTGTCAGAGAAAGAAATGGACATTATCACTGTTCCCAGGTAAAATGATCTGAAATAATATATTTCCATATGTCCTGCATTCTCAGGAAATCATTGATTAAATAAAAATGTTCATTTTCAGATTGAGTTTAGGAAAACACAGGAAACTACTTGTGTCCAGAGTGCGTCCACTTGCAGCCTGTCAGCATGTTTTTGTACAACAGCAGGAGATACATGACTAATGTGCTTTTCTTCAGACATTATTCTCGGAAAATCAATTAAATATGCATCATTTGCCTTGTACACACACTGTTACAAATACTCACACTAGGGATGGGACAATAATGGATTTTATCGTGGATCGTGATAAAAAAAAACACTCACAATAAGTTAATTGTGGTGAATAACTTCACAAATTGACTGCAGTTTACAGTGTCCTATCTGTGATGCAATAACATATTGTCGGAATGTTTACAGAAAAAAAGTTGTAATGTTAAGAGAAAAAGTCACAATTTTATCTGGAAAAAAAGGTGTAATGTTTCAAGAAAAAACAGTCACAACAAAGCAACACATAAGGTAAAGTGATTCCAGTGTTTTGTAGTGCAGTTTCATTGATTATCGGGATAATATTGTGCATTGCAATTATTTTGGCCAGGATAATCGTGACATGAAATTTTCATATCATCATAGTGCTCTCGACATCATTGTAAATGAGAGCTTGCTCTCAATGATTCATCAAGATTAAATAAAGATTGATTCATGCCTAGCTCACACCCTGGAAAATCCCCAGTGCGATTACAGTTTGCTGAGTAGAATATTTTAGAAACACACAGCTACTTTCCACACACACATTCTCAACTGTAGATTCAAACATTGTTTCCATGCACAAATGGTCCTGTAATTATAAGAATGTCAGAATAATTTACAGAATACTAAAAAAAAAGGACAACATTTTTTTTTAGTATTCTGTAAAACAAAAACTATTAGAGTGAGTTTTGGCTACATACTGTTGATATTAAAGTCAACAGTGATTTAAGGATTTCTTCCCACATGATGGATATTAAAGGTCACATATTCTGCTCATTTTCTGGTTCATACGTGTATTTGGATTTCTACTAGAACATGTTTACATGTTTTAATGTTCAAAAAGCACGTTATTTTTCTCATACTGTTTGTCTGAATATACCTGTATTCACCCTCTGTCTGAAACACTCTTGTCTCTTTAGTGTTTCCGGGGCTTCTGCATCTGTGCTCTCTGCGTCTCTGTACCATCATTGCAGCCGGGGAATGACTGTAGCGGCACTGTAGCAGCACGTTCTACCTATATTCAGTATAGTTGTGATATCCCAACTTCACTAGGCCTACTTTATAATATAGGACCTTTAAAACAGTATTATATTGCAGTGTTACATATTACACATGTTACACTGTGTATTTGTGGGTGAAATTGTAAGTGCAAGCTAAGGAATGTGTAAAGGTGGGCTGACTTAATGAGCCACACAATAAAAGTATATTACCATCAGAGCTACTTCAAATGATCAATTATTATCAATAACATATAGGTGTTGAACAAAGGAAAATTAAATCCATCTTCATGTCTTGAAAGCCAGATTGGGTCACTTTACTCAGTATGTTTTTGGTGCATTAAAAGAAACACAGAAATGCCTTTTTCAGTCTGATAGAGAGAAATGTGATAGCATTATTAAAATCGCATAATCAAATCAGTCTATACAGGACATATTATGTACTGTTTAAAATGTGTTTTCATGACTGTGAATAGTTACCATTGCAGTGCAGTTTGTGTCTTCATCTCTTGGATTGTCCCCGTTCTCAAGTCTTCTTTCCACAGGTAAACAGTTCACTGAAAAGCTGCAATTACACAATAAAAACAAAAAATAGGAAGAATGTCAGATTTCCATGTAGTTCTTTGTTTTTATTGGATTGTTGTCTACTGATTGGTTTGTTTTTTCTGCTCATTTCTGCGTATTTCTTGTTGTCATTCTTTTTTGTTGTTGTTCTATTTTTCTAAATTACGTTAGCTGAGTTTCCTTTTGTTTGTTTGTTTATTTTTGTTCTTTAAAAAAAATGCTATTGTTTGTTTTTCTCCTTTAGTTGAGTGGAGGTCCGTTGTATAAGCCTGTGACCTCTTGACCTCTCCTGACACATTTCTTATTCTTCATTATCTTTTTATATAGTCTATGTTTAAATAAAATAAATAAATAAATAAAATTAGCACCCGTTTTATACATAGAAACCCAGAAGAAGGATATTCTCATTGAGCTGGATCAGCATATTTATAACCAAGGTAAAAATGAGATATCATAAGGTAAAATCTGAGTTTTAATGAGATCTAATTGTAAACAAAATGACAGTACCATAACCAAAACACATGACTGGGACCTGCTATTGCTATTATACTTTGCGCATAGAGTGCCTTTTTTCTCTCACCATGATTCAGTCATTGCTCTGCTCAAAGGAAGATGACTGGGACATTCTGTGATCGTCGAGAGGCCTCTCAAATCAAGAGGTGGAGGTCGAACTGTGAACCCAGAAAGGGCAAAGTTATTGGATTGGTTGTAATTCTCTAATGTTCCACGGAAAGGCCAGCTGGTGACGCGTAGTGAAGATCATTGTGTGGAAAGATCTGTGTATCTGGCATGAATCCTGTATTGATATTTCATTAGCACAGCCATGCAAATTACTATTCAATTGTCATTATAGTATAACAGACACCACACACTCAAAACCATATCCACAGAATTGATTAGCTGAGTAGAAATAAAAGCTCAGTTTTCCACACAATGTCAAAAATTGACTATGACTCTCACCTCTCCTCAGCCGAGGCTTGAGATGCCGGTGAATTGGAGGCGGCGCAACGTCTCCAGGTTGACACATCAGTGTGCAGAGAGCCGTGGAGGACTCAACGTTGCCATTTGTATTGAGGAAACTGAAGGTCCGGGGGCTCATGGGGATGTAGCCGTCACCTCCAGTGGTGGTAACACAGGGAGACGGGGAAGCCATGGGGACATATGACTCATCCTGGTAGCTTTGAACTTGCGTGGTATTTAAACAAGGCTGCTGAAAGACAACGTATCATGAGATCAGACGAGTGCACTATATTCTAATTTTGGTACATTTTGTTAAAGCCATTGCATGTAGAATCTTTAGTGCTCATAGCATCTTTCAGCTTATTCTGATGGCATATGTTTTTATTCTTAGAAAAATGGTACTACCCCTCGGGGTGCTAAAGTTAAATTTTCCAATCCTACAGCTCTTGTGTAAAAGGATAGTTCGACATTTTGATGAGTTAGATGAGAAGATCGATACCACGTACGGTCTGTATGTACGTACATTAAACATGATGATGTGCTTCAGTTGTACTTGTTATCGCAGCGTGTACGTGCTCATAAATAAAGAAGCTCTGTAAGTTCACAAATAGTCTGAAAGGTTCCTTATTCTTGCTGCTGCACGTGACAAAGATGCAATGTTATGACAGTGTACAGTAGTTTGTCCTAATTGTATGCATACAGCATGCAACAGTGCATGCTTCCTAAGGACAGCTGCAGTATGTACTAAAAGTAAAAAGAAAAAGTATGTAATTTGTAACGCTGCAACTGTTTGCAGTCTTTGTGCTGAGATAAGATAACCATCTCCTAACGGACAGACGAGTGGTATCAATCTTCTCATCTCACTCTCGGCAAGAAAGCGAAGAAGTGTATTTCCCAAAATGTCAAACTATTCCTTAAGCATGAGTTGTTGTTTTTTCTCAGCAAGATCTTATAAAAAAAATTTTTTAGTTTTTCTTCTGTTGATGATTCTCTTACCAGATTAAGGCTCTGCCTCCTGTTCCTCATCCTGCTATCAGCATCTCCTAAAAAAAGATACAATCAGATACTGTTGACATGATGACATGTATGCTGCCCCATTATAATAGCACCAGGATTAGGATTAATTTTGTTGGGCTCAGCTTTCTCAGTTTTTGTATTATGCATATTGTGAGACTGCTTTCCTTATTGAAGACGTACCTGTCCTGAAATGGTCCAGGCTTGACAAAGAGGTCCTCCGGAGAAATAATGCAGCGTGGTTTGAGAAATGCTGTGCACTCGTTGCCCTCGGCCTGTGAGCTCCTTCATCACTTAGCTGCTCTGACAGGTGATTAGACTTGGGTGGCAGCGGAGGAGGAGTTTGTCCGTCACTCGTTGCCTCAAACGATGCAGAAGAATAAGGTTTGTCAAACTGGAAGACACTTGTGGCACAGTGACGTAGTGGAGAGGACGTGGATGAGGGCAAAGCCACGGAGGTGCATGGAGCGCTGAAAGGAGGGTTAGTCAACCTTCCATGGAGGAAAAGAGACGATGGGCTGGGGCTGGCGTGAAAGATGGAGGATGAAGAGGAATCGGCGTACAGAGGTGACAGGATGATGTCCTTGACAGCATCGTCTGATGACTTCTGCTCCAGAGAGATCTCAGAGTTTGAAAAGCTGTCATGTCTACATGGAGGGGAAAAAAAACATTGTATTTGTTAAACATGAACGTCTGCCATCATTTTGTCTTGTGTTTTTTTACAGATTGTACATACCTACTAGTGCTTACACTGCCCGTCTCACACTGTGAGAGTAACAGATAGTCCAGTGTGTGACTGGAATCTGGTTGGCTCGATACAGACGCTCGGTCGGAGCTGTCAGGGGACGGATGGAGGGAGGTGGGGGTGTGAGGAAAGCCTTCTTCTGAGCTCTCTGTTGAGAACAAGCAGAGACAAAAAGACAGCTACAGAGAGCATGTAGTTTCTCAAACGCTGCAACCACAAAGGAGTGATAACAAAACTGCCGTCATGCTCACACACACGCACACACACACAGACTTTAAAATATATCGGCTGCTGGAAGTCAAAGATGTCGTATTGTGGTTTAGGTTTTGCAGGTTTTGTTTTTGGATAAATTGCCAGTAAACACATTCAGAGAGATTTGGATTGATATTTTTAGTCTCAATTGTTATCATTTTGGTGCTGGTGAATTTCCTCTGGGTAAAATATATTATATAAAATTAATATTAAAATTAGACAGTCAATGGGGGAATGCTAAATTCCTCTATACCAGAAAACCCTGTTTAGTGTATTATAGATATACTACAGTTATTACAAGTATACTTTTACTTATTATATGTCTTTGTCTTGTCTTTTTATATTTACTGTGATATTTTATTTTTATCATTGTCTCTTGTATTTGTTATTATATTTTATTTTATTATATTTAATATGTCCTTTAATTTACAACTTACTGTTTCTTTAATGGAGCCTCCCAGTCAAAGCATTTCACACTTGTAATATGCTATGCTTTATTAAAGTGTACTTTAAATTCACTTCATTAGAAGTGTATTTAAGTATACTTACAAAATGTGCACTTTAATGTAAGTTCATTTTAAGCTGTATTTCAGTGTACTTTGAAAAATTATACTAAATTACTAGTACTTATAGTGCTAATTTAGTGTACTTTTGAAAAATATACCCAGGCTAATCAAGAGGAATCATATTTTTTTTGCAGGCACCTTGAAAGTAGACACACGTGAGCCCTGTTCCTGGTTTTGTTTATACATCCTCCAATCTTTTAGACAGACTGGCTCTCGTTCAGAAATTTGTTTCATTCCATTTCACTCAAGGCCGCCGAGTCAAGGCTGTCCCTGCAGAACCATGTGGGGGAAAACATCCAAAAGTCTTTGCATGCTCTCATGAAACATTTGCTACCCTTAATAGACATTTGTGCTCTCTTGTGGGTGCAGAACAACCTTTTATATTCCTTTGCAAAAGCTATGAGGTGCCATCACACAGAAGTCCTTTGAGATCCACACAGTCCTATTCTCTGAAAAACCCGTGAGCAATATAATTCTACAAAAAAACTACAGCAACGATCTGTATCGCAGTGTTTGGTGTGGAATATAATTTTTCATTATAATCGACCACTTGTGTGTGTTCCTCTGAGAGCATACGAGATTTACGGTAACATGCAGCGCAGCATATCAGCTTTATCTCCTTCACACAGATGACAGTGTTCTAACAGACGTGTCTCACAAAATATCACTGCGCTTTCATCGGAAGCACTGGAAGGTCAAAACAGCATCACCGTGACAATAGACTGTAGAGTCGTCATATGTTCGCAGAAGAGTATAGAAATAAATAACACCATAACAATACAGTGATCACAGGTCAATTACAGGCAATAAAAGCAGCACTTAGTGATGTACAAAAAAAAATAAACCCCCACACCCACATTCACGGAATTGATACAAAAATCTTGTTATTTATCTGTTAATTTGAATGGGCCCTCAGCTCGCTGCTGATTTGCTGTTATCTCCATTAATACAGCTGCAACATTAGGTGGCATTCCTGGCATGTAGCAACTACAACATTTTGAGCGGTTGGAAACATCTTCTGCACACAGACAACAGTCTGATGTATGATAAAATATGTGGTCACGTTTTGACTTCTAGTCATTGTACTCATCTAAATTAATTTCCATTCAGGAGGAGTTGTTATTTCTATATTTCTTTTTTTTAAATATTTTAAATAGTGCAACATTTACTTGTTGTTGTTGTTGTTGTTGCTGCTGCTTCTGTAGAAA
>JAOVVB010261650.1:0-19059 GCA_028570985.1 Heterobranchus longifilis | reverse complement strand
AGTAAACTACTGTATGATAAGGCCTACACTGTGGTAGGTGTAGCATAATAATGTGAGTGTACAATTTCTCTGGAATCGGAATCGAGAATCGATTAGAACCGGAATCGATTTGCGGAAGCGGAAGCGGAAGCGGAATCGATAAAATTGAAACGATGCCCATCCTTACTAAGAGGTCTATAGCAAGTCTTAAGAAGCTGTGTGGTTTGCCAAAAAGGCGTGTGGGCAAAGTGGAAGAAGGCTCTATGGTCTGATTAGACAAAAATTCAGAGTTGTGGTCATAATCCTAAAAGCTACAGTATGTTTAATATAGGCAACAGAGACACACCATCTACACGGCGAGGCTTGGTGGTGGCAGTATTGTGCTGGCGGGTTGCTTCTCTGCAGCCCAGAAATCTTGTGATGGTAGAGGGTTAAAGAGTAATTAAACCCCCAAACCACTTTTTTGTTAGCTGAAATATAATATATAGGGGAATTTAGTAATGTTGTTGATGGATTCAGGTCCAAATCTTGACATTTTAGTGTGAAGTATTTGAATTCTACATACTGTGTTATAAATATGGATAGCGATTGTCCTCCACTGGTTGAAACCTGGCTATTGCAATTGAATTTTGCTATTGGCACCAGCAAACCAAACACCTGATACAAAGTCAAGTTAATATTTATTATACTTTGACTGTTGGAGCATTTTTTCAGTTTGTCAAAAGCAGTCAATAGACGTGTTTATCGACTGTGTTATTATAAATGCTCACTTTCCAAACTTGCCACTTTCTTTGAGAACCTCTCCTTTGTGCTTCAAAACAAAACTCAGAATAAGCGTGAATTTTTCACTCAAAGTTGACACAAAAGCAGACTTTTATTTGGCTCAATTTGCGGTGCCCATAGTGGATTTGCTTGTTTTCGTCTCTGTTCAAATCTCTCCATTAACAATTCCAGTC
Source organism: Heterobranchus longifilis (assembly GCA_028570985.1). Lineage (NCBI taxonomy): Eukaryota > Metazoa > Chordata > Actinopteri > Siluriformes > Clariidae > Heterobranchus > Heterobranchus longifilis. The sequence goes on along the minus strand of JAOVVB010261650.1, from coordinate 18,124 downwards.
TTTTTCACTGTAAAAAGCAACTGAACAGCCACATTCATCACATTTGCTTTGGGGCTTGTGGTTCAGCTTACATTTTTGGAAAATGTTAGCTCAAAAACTCAAAAGGTGAATTTGTTCATAATGCACTGCAATGGATAAGAAAAACTATTAAGACAAACTAAGCATGGTGAAAATGAAATACTGTTTTTGTACATTTTATGCCTAAAGAGGAATGAATAAGAATGTGTCTTTGAGCCCTGCATTGTCAACTGAACTGAATGGCACAGTATGGATACTGTAACCAATAAAAGTAGTTAGTATGTTTAAAGGATGGTCTTGATTGTTCGTAATAAATAAAGGCCTATAAATAATTCAACAACTTTTTTTCCTCTGGTGGATTTGGCTGATGGATTGGCTGTGACTTGGAGGGCTTTGAGCGACAAGCTGGGTCAAACAGTGATATACGGCATCCTGTCTGAAATTTGCCGTGCCATCTGGCAGGCACTGAAAGACCAATTTCTGCATTTGTAAGACTCAGGACTGGAAGGATGCAGTCCGACTTTTGTAGTTTGGAACTTTTTAAAATGTCAGTTACCATGAGGGCACGCACAGAAAAAGGAAAGCACTCAAACTGAGGAAGAGCATAAGTACAAAGGAACATTTGCAATGTCTTGAAGTATAACCTGAAAATGTATTAATGATTTCAATGGATATGAGTGTATGTCATTTGTGATACACCACAACAACTGTGTTGGTGCTAAATGGGTTTTTTACACTACAACTGGGGGTGCCCAAATGTAGGGCAGAATTTGCAAATTAATAACTTAATAATTCTGTTGCTGAAGGATTTCCATGGCCTGAATCAACTTCATGAAATGCATGACTTAATTTGGAATACATAATTATGCAATGCCTTTCATTTTATTAATTAGTAGTATCATAATAAGAATGTGCCATGACATGTAGTGCATATAAAGTTCAACCAAATCAAGCGCAATCAAAAGGTTGCCTCGTTGTTTCCTTTAATTAACATTTCGTGCCTTTTGAAAATACTGAAAATGTAAGCATGCTAATACAGGAACCATCAGTGAATTGCTGATGACCACATATTGGGGGATATTGATTTGTTTTGGCTACTGAAACAATTGTGGTTCCCCTCCCGAGTTGCCACATGGGAAGGTTATTCACAGCATCACATCTCTTAACTTTAGTTGTTTGTCTGCACAGACCCAGCACTGGTGCAAACACATGTTCTTGCTTTCCAGTTTATGATTGCAATGATGATGTCTCAGGGCACCCAGTGCTCATGTGTGAGGCAAAAATCAATTTCATGAATTTTGAATGAAATAATGCCTGTGCACTTGAGGACTCTCACGTACGAGCATGCACATGCGTGACAGGATACACATCCCGGCCGCCAGTTTCACACTATTCCGTTGATTGACACTTGGTTGCGGTAACAAGCCAAGAAATGTTGCAAAGTGCCAACAAATGCAAGGAAGAAGAAGAAGACTGCAAGCTAGCTAACATGGCTGTAAACAAAACAGGATTTCAAGTTTTATGAGGAAGGAAAAGCCTTTGACATGTTTGTTAGACCTAATGGACACAGTACACACAATACATTATGTAAACAAGTTTTATTTGCAAGAAAACTGCATAGGGTACCTTCAAACTGTGGGTTGTAAACTTTGGGTTCACTCTATCTGAAGTGAATCAATTTTTGCATTTTGAAAAAAATTTTTTTAACTGTGACAAAATAAATAAGAACACGTCATTAAAAGGAGATGTTTAGATCAATTAATTTTTGTTTTAACTGAGGGAGACAGATTAATTATTGCAGATAAATAATTAAGATTAGTATTCAAATGGCACTATCAGACAATTACCTTCCTTTGACAAGACCATTGAGATATCTTCTTTGTTATTCTGCCAGCTCATTTCCCAGGGAGAATTGTATTGTATGTGTCAGTGCTATATAACTGAGATAGTTTAGTAATACATTACTTAATGATACACAGAAACTCCCTCTTCAACTGACGATATATTTTGGTGAGAGATTTTAAGTCCATGTCCTGGTAAGATCTGAACACCTAGTGCATATGTTTTACATTTCAGGTTAGACCTGCACTGCATAGAGGATTCCACAATGTTGGTGTACAAACACTTCATATCAGACAGAGAATGTGTGCAAGTCTCATAGGCTTGCGAAAAAATTGACAAATCTCAAGTCATGACACAGACTGAATAAAAAACCTAATAAATGTGACTTCTTTTATGCATGAGAATCTGAAGAGGAACAAAACCAACCAAGAGATTATAGCTGCTGCGCAGCAGTGGGTCGGGGCCTGGCATTTTGAGGAGGAGGAGGAGGAGGAAGATGAAACAATGAAGAGGAGGAAGACAAATGAGGTGATCAGGAAGAAGAAGAAGAAGAAGAAGAAGAAGAAGAAGAAGAAGAAGGGGAGGATGAGGAAGAGTAAAAAGAGGAGGGGTCCATCAGCTAAACTGCCCAGACCATAATTATTTAAAAAAAAAATTGAAATCATGTCTCTAATCCACACAGTACAATGCCACAGTGGGCACACTTCACACTACGACAGACAATCACCAGGGTTGCAGATTTCTAACTAGTGTCAGAACATAAGTGTTGCATCAGACATAATGATGGTGTACACTTTAATTTATGGGTGAATTGTTCAAGTGACCACAGACTCCAATATTCACAAAAAAAAAAACAAGAACAGGAAACAGTAATAGTAACTGCTACCAATTATAAACAGGCTGGCCTGATCTAGCTTAAAGCTGCACAAAGCATGTTCCAAAAACAAGAGGGTGACAGAAACCGCAACACATTTGCAAAATACACCAAAGAAAAACAACTGGGCCACAGAAGCCCCTAAGGACAAACTGTGCATAAAGGCTAATAGCTAAGCTAAATGAACAGAGACGTGTGCAGAAAAAGCATTTTGATCAGCAAGAGGAAGAAGAAGAGGGAGGGACTCGTCAGCTAAACTGCCCAGATTAAAAATTTAAATATTTTTTTTAAATTATGTGTCTCTAATGCACACAGCACAATGCCTCAGTGGGCATTGACATGATTATTCTGCAGCACCTGCTGATCGAACTCATAACCTTAGACACTAAGGGCAAATCATAATCCTGTTGAGCAGAAGTGCCCCTAATAAGACTGAGGATGTTGTTGCTTTGACTTCTGGAATATAATTTCAATGCAACATATTGTGAAGGGATATTTCCAGTGTGCAACATACTACAGTATGTTCAGTGGGGGTTGCTATCTGCAAAATACACCTCCGGTCTCTCTATCACTATAAAACATGTCAACTACATGTACAAACTCAAGTGAGCAACGGAGTCAGTAAGTTATTTTCCTAATTTACTATCATGACAAATTTGAGTTTATGCTTTGTTGTTTTGAACTATTGGACAGGATTAACACAACATTCTCAACACTCAACTAAAGAATGCAATAATACCTACATGTGGTATGTCATCTTTGTTGCCTGCAAACTATCCCGTGAAAATTTACTACATTGTGCTGGACACCTCACACTGGTCTTTCTGTTTTAACAGCATCTGTTGTGTGAATGCCAGCCTTACACTTGCAGCTCAATACTAAAAGAATTATACTAATGGGTCAGTTGATTTGCTAATCACCTTCAGCTTCACCCATAACGGCAGGATGGTTTTGCAAACAGCATCAAGAGAACATTGCATGCTTGGAATCCCTCTTCAGACAAACACTGTTAAACTGCCAGCAATATGACAAGGGCTGATGTATTGTAGACCAACATTTGCTCCCAGTCAATCATCATTAACGCTTTATTTGATTCATTAATTCACCTGTCCTGAGCAAAGTAAATCATTTTGTTACTTGTCTGACAAGCGCTGAATTTGATTGAATAGTGTTATGACACCAAATAGGAAGCAGTGTGAATCAGACTGATCTTTCAGCTCTCCCAGCAAACAATGAAAATCACAGAGGTTGGTTTCCACTGTAATGAGCCCCATTCAGAATTAATAAGCGTCACACTGGTAATTAAGATGCATTTACTGTATGTGCTTTGAATTGTCAGACAAAAAAAAAAGAAGATTGTCATTACTTGAATCACACTAATTAACTCCCAATAAATCCAAAGTGCTGATGGGTGAAAATACTAAATACACTTTCGGCTGCATCATCATCTGATCTGCACAGCTGCAACATTAACACAAAGACAGGCAGATATGTAAGTGGGTAAAATTAGTCCAGCATTCTACGTAGTGCATATTTTACATTTGAATATCTTCGACAGCAGGTTGCAGTCTTGTGCAGATGCCTCCGTGGAACAGCTTAACAGATGGTAGTCATCTCAGAACCCTGACCAAGATCCTGCACTCTCGTCATTTATTGTGTCTGATTAGACCTGTGCACAGGTTAAAGATGGGCAGAGTTATGATGGAATTATGTGAGCCCATCGGACTCCATGTACGACTAAGAATGATAAAAGTGTAATTTGGTCTAAAAAAGTTCTATATCACACTGAAGAGAAAAAAAGGTCATGGCTGTGAAACAGCTGGAAAATACAACACTGCACCTAAATTGTATCGCCTCTTGGTTACGTCTCTCCCTGTCCTCCCAGGGACACTCTGTTGAGGACGTCTTGCTCTACACAGATTAACAGCTGCCATATTTTATCCAGTTTTATCAGGACTGCACTTATTGTACTCCAAGGGATATTCACTACTAGGGCTGGGCAATGTGGCCAAAATCTTCTTTTCCAATATAAGTCATTCCATATCTCGATAACGATATATATGACATATAGCATGTTTTCTGTGGACCGTAGTCTAACGTTACCCATTTAAGGTGAAGAAGAGAAAGCCTGTACTCCAAATATGGCAAACTTTTTGCACAAGATGGTTTTCTGGTCTGTGTCTGACGTTTTGTAGCCAAACCACAACTAAACAACAGAAGTAGGCCCACATTTAGGGACAAGCTCTTCTTGAGTCCGTGTCCGCATGTTGTGCTTTCTCGTTAGCAAAAAAGCGGCTCCAGCTTCGCTCCTACCTACAAGTTTCAGAACGTAAAGCGTCATCCAAATGACATAAATATTGCCGTAACGCAGTTTGGCCACTGGTTTGTCGACATTGCGATATAAGCCATATAGAAAAAATATGTACGATAGACATATTGTTTGACAATATATATCGTCATATCGCCCAGCCCTATTTGGAAATGTTCTGCTCACCTGTTTGGAATTTGCCACAAATTGCAAGTGAAGTTGCCACAAACATATTTTTCCTTTTTCTTCATGATGTAGTTTCTGCACATTTTTTTGCCATGAAATTGATTGAACAGTGGTTACGACCTGCCAGATACTTGTGTATCCAACCTACACTATATATACACTTTTAACCTAAAATCATACTACCTGCTGTACTTAATTTTTGGTTAATTCAAAAAGTGTTAAACTGCAACATTGCAATCCTGCCACACTCAAGAACCCACAACCCCCAGTATTCTCAGAGACAAATGTCTGTGAAGCTCATAATTGACAGAGATGGAAACTAATTTTGATAGCTCTGTGTGCCTTAGGCAGCACAAAGGAGAATCTTTATATCTTGTGGTGCAAAATAACACCGTCAGAGAGGTCGGTTATTCAGCAAAACCAAATTATGCTGACACTGATGGTCTGCTTGAGACTAGGAGCAATAATAAAGCAAGAAAGGCAAGTCTTCATTACTAAAGCTTTGTGTGGCCCAGAGTGAAATGATAACACACTGAAACTCATTTCCTATAAATATATACCTCTGGAGGACCTCTGGAGTCAGTATGATTGTTCATTAAAATGAAATAATGAAAAACTGTTGAATGACAAAAACAATTTCATGATTAATCGGTACTTCATCAAAGCTTCAAAAAGCATTTTCGTTTCTCTCTGAGCAACGGCAGCCACGGGGTAATAATAATAGATATCATATCACTTCCTTTCTTAAACATCAAAGCATGGGCATTTAAAGAAAATAAATCAGTATTATTGCTAATCTATACAAAATAATGAAAATGAAGGGACAATTTCATGACTAATTAATACGTGCTGGAAAATGTTTTCTATTCACTCTGAGCAATAACAGCCATGGGGAAACAATGTAATAAGGTATAATTCATTATCTTCCTCTTCTCAAATTTCAAAGCATGCATATTTAATGGGTTGCCCTTTTTAAAGACCCATTCCATCAGCAAAAGTTTTACGTCCTCTGATTAGACTTTTTACTTACAGTAAGCCCCATTTGGCTTACACAGGGCGGAGGGTGTACATTTCTACCAATGCTCCATACTCACACTGGGGCTGGGTATTGCTTAGATTTTAGCAATTCTGATTCTTATCAAAACCTCATTCAAATTCTTGTTAATTTTGTAAGAAAATATGCTGTAGTATTTGTATGATAAAAAGATAAAATAAACAAAAAATTATGTTGAATATTTGCTATCATATGCTTGAGTTTGTCATTTTTACCAGACATGGGAACAACATAAATATGGTACTAATGCAGTGAATGCTTTTAGACAGACTCCCTCGCTTGCGTAAAATGCATTTTTCAGCTTGGACTACTTGTTTTGTTAACAACACTGACCTTGCTAAAATGGCAATGGCGTCTTATATTTAGACAGAAAAAAAGGTCTACAGTATCTCCGGCTTTCTTTCTGCATATCAATAAGTCAACACATGGACCGTCTGTAACACATTCATAATGTGGTGGAACAACTTCTGCAACTCTGTCTGAGGAGTTTTAGGCTGCAGTCAACTTTCAGAATCACTCTGATGTATAATATATACTTTTTTGTTGTTAAATTCAAACTTAGCATGAATATCTTTAAATCTGAAAAAAAAATTCTAAGCGTGAGCTTAATGTTTATTATACTATCATATATACCCACCATTACAAACACCAATGGCAGAAAAACCCACCTCTAAAAGCTAACTCATTAGCCTAATTGTCTGGAACAAAAAACTCATCAGTTGCACATCTCGAGCACATGCTATAAATGACTAAACCAAGCATTCTGTTAGCATTCAGATAAATCGAAACTATAAACAATAAACAGAGTATACCAAATGAGGCTTTTAGAATGAGGGTATGTAATTGGTCTGCAATATATATAAACAATAAGGATAAAGTGCCTGATCAGCACGAAGTTTAATGCAAAGACGTGACAGTGTAGCTTCTAGGGCAAAGAACCCCATATCTAGTTTTTGTCATGTTTGTCAAATGGATAGGGGCTAACCTTGTCACCAATTAAGAACTTTACACTGAATGGATAATTCTGTGAAGGTATTTAACTTAACACAGTCCTTCCTTAATAACTGCTGCCCTTGAGAAGGGCACTGGACCCCTATATGCTCTATTACAAATAGTACAAGGGCTGTTTGTGTGTGTAGTCTGGAGAGATAAAAATTCAGCTTCGTGGAATCTAGCCATGCAAAAGGTATTGGATAATTTGCCAAAGTTTTAAGGTATACTCCACTGACATTTCTATGGCCATGGAGAGAAATGGACTTTAATTTGTGGTGCTCAAAACATTTAAAAAATGGAGAAAAACTCAACATTAATGTCTTTCTAGAAACTGCTGTTAACAAAAAAGGTGTGAGGGACACATTTATAACTCCTTGTTTCAATCAGTCTCAAGCTTACATGTAAGTATAAACCATGATGCAGCACAATAGCTTGTATTTTGACCCATGTTTGGCCAGAATTCAATACATGATACCACATATCACTATTCAGGTTTAGCAACCCGCCCTGGCGCCCCCTCATTATATCCTGGTTTTACCTGTTGTGTGTAATAGGGCACCGTTGTCTTCTATTGTCATGTTTGGAGTCTAATCAGCCATTGGCTCCTACTCACAGCACAATAAGCTGTATGTGTGTTGTGCATGTACATTAGTGTGTAGTGGGAAAAAAAAAAAAAAAGGCTTGAGTGTGTGTGTGTCATCGCAGCACAACAGACGGAGCCCATGTCATTAGTACCCAGTGGAGAAAGTCTTTGATGTTGCCTATCCCTCTTCTTGTTTGATGGTGCTGGCCTTATAGATGGAGCACAAGAATCAAATGATGCATTATGTACCGAGGCCCAAACACAGCATCAGTTAGTCTAGTTGCCTGGAACACTCAGATCAAAGTGAGGGGCCCTTACAAATCCCAGACAAGATAGAGTGGCACAGTCAACAGCTTCCAAAACACAAAACAAACTCCCACTTCATGCCCAGAAATATATGGCAAGTAAAATTCAGGGACAAATCAGAAGACAGCAGCAGTGGTGAGACAGCCTCTCCTCACACAGGGACTATAAATGTTAGAGCTGCACCCATGAAGAGTTACGTTATCCAGGATACATATATTACACATATTAAAAGGTTGATGTTTTCATTCATTCTATCAAATATCAAACTCAGGTGTACAGTATGTGTGATTTGCACAAATGTGCAGTGACAGACCAGGTCCTGCTATTCACATCCGACAATATCAGTGTCCTGTTTAAAAACATATTTCCATCAGATTTTTGTCGCCAGACCTAATTCCACAAGCCAGTCATCGATAATGCATGAGTTTTAGTCAAGAGCTTTTCAAAGAAAATTACTTGTAATAGTCAAATTTGAGTTATTTTTAGGCTCCAAAATAAAGACATCAAAATAGCTTGGATGATCTTCAAGCACAATATGTTTTTTTAGAATAATTACTGAATGTTTTATTATACCCTTCCCAAGGAAGCTGAACGTACAAACTATATAAAAAAAAATTTAATTCAGAGTGTTATGTCGTCATGATAAAAAGAAAATCCACGAGTCATGATTTCCATGGACACGGTCAACAGTGGTGCTAGAGGGACACACTGACACCACGGGAACTGGATAGGCTTTTGCAGTTAGCTGCCATTTCCTTCTTCTTCCATTCTTCCCCTCCATTCTCAGCGCCAGTGACAGGAGTTAAATTACCTTGTCAATCCTGGGCCTGGAAGCAAAATGATACTTTACCCTCTACATAAAATCTTATAAGACAGACCTTTCAGAGGTTTCACTTGAATTCAAAATGATCTGGGAACATTTAAATTTGGACAACGACGCACTTTAAGAGTCAAAGCCTCATTTCCACTGCACGGTTCGGCTCGACTCACTTGGTACCAGGTGCTTTTCTCTATTTTGTTTTTCACTGCGGATAGTACCCCCTCATGAATAAAAAAAATGTGGTCAATATCGACGGTAGCTTGGCTATTTCAAAATGGCAGCTTTGTGCAGGATGTCCTGTGCTGTGTTAGTGATGGTTCTGTGGTCTGCAGTGTTTTAACTCCACCTTCTAGTATGGACTTCTAGCTGGAGCGAGGAGGTACAAAAAAAAAAAGGACCAGGTACCAGGTCGAGTTGAGTAGATCCATGCGCGGTGGAAATGCAGAATTATTAAAAAGTATGAAGAGCTTATAAGTTGTTGGGTACAAATGCTAATAGCCTTAGAACCTAGAACTAGCAGAGACACACAGAGTCCGACAGCAGCTCCTTATGGCTGCTTAGCTCTGACAACAAGACGCTGTCCATGCTACACTGAGCGGTGGTCAGTGTCCTGCGTCCACTGCCTCCACATTCCTTCTGTCGCATTTGTTTAATATGGTTGGAGGGAGGGTCTGGCAGAATGTGGGGGTGTACTTACCCTTTAAGTACAGAGCTGCCAACAGTTTTATTTAGTGGTTGTCAGTCATTGTTAGCTTTAACATTGTCATATGTGGCTCACTGGTAATTTGTCACCAGAATGTCAATCTGTCATCATAAATACAGCTAATGTCAAATTTGACTGTCAGGCCAATCTTTGTTTTGTTTTTTTTTATTAAATAATGTCCAATATGTCACTTACAGTCTTAAAAGTGAGCTCAAAATGATCCAGAATGGTCCATGAAAGGCAATGTACCTGGTTCAAATCTAGCCAGGATCGTTTGTTGCATCTCTCTCTCTCTCACTCATTTCCTGTCATCTCTGGATCAATACTGGAGAAACATTAACAATGCTTTAGTGCTGTTTCTGTTTTATTGTTATTTTATTTTATTCTTCAGTCATTTAGTGCACCAGCCAGGGAAATCCCTGTACCATTCCTATAGTATTTTCAGCTTCATCATGAAAACAGTTTAGGATAAAACCTTCTTTATCATATATATAAACTGCTGCCGTATAACATACTCCTTGTTTTACTTTTAGGCGTCATAAACAACACCTTTTGGCCGGTAATATTAATTAAAAATATCAATTACAAATGTAAATGGCTCATTTTCTTTTTGCCTTTGCTGCACAAAACAACATTAAAACCACTTTGTTTTTAACATAGTCAGCAAAAGAGTTACATTTTTCCAAAGGTCCATTTTAATTTCTGACTACAAAGTACATAGATATACAGTAAGTTGTATTTGCAACTTTTGAAAGTTGGAAGTCACATTCTTTAAAGAGCTTTGCCCTGGAGACATCCATGTTTGAGTCTATGAAAAGAGAACAGATTGTTTGCTACAGAGTTGTGAGCAGCAGCACAGTCACTGTCATCTTAAAAGCAAATTATCTGGCACAGATAGAGAGACGGCAGACAAAGTAATAACTACCAGTGGGGAAAGGGTCCCAGAGTTCAAACTGGACAAACAAGGAAAAAAAAAATCCCACTTAGAGACGAACACTAAAATAACAAGAGCTGGAACTGTAAACTAAGGAAAATATTGGAGTGTGTGATCAAGGTAATTTCTCCTTCTCCCCCTGTATTCACTGATTCTTTGATGTGAGATTGTAGGTGCCCGCAAGGAAGCAGCAAAATCTAATTCAAAAAGACAAACCAGCACAATCACGCAAATATCACCTGTAGGCAGAGATGGTGTGATGAGACTGCTTGAAGAAGGGAGGCTACATGAGTAGAAAGTGAGCAAGTAAGATAAGCACAGGACAGATAAGGTGAGAAAATGAGGGATGGGATGTACCAGAAAGTAAAAGGAAGGTGGCAAGGATGGATGAGGTATTGTACTATATGGACATGTGTGTGAGTTTTCTGCCACCTTCCACCACTAACCAGAAACCCTGTATATTCAATATACAATATATAGATTGACAAATCAATCTCGCCTTAAGGTTTATTAGCTTTTCTGGAGCTGTTGATCATATCACATGCTCAGCAGGTGGAGTTTGATGACAGTTTTCATGTTATTTCCAGCAACTGGGCAAACTCCATCTGCTTTAACTGCTGTTTCTAAGGTCAAGAATGATCAATACTGTTAGGGCAATACTAATATCAATTTGAGATGTGTATCAATATTTGAAATATTAAAAAAACCCTGAAAATAACTAATAATAAATAATATATGAGGCAATGTTTATTTCTTTTATATATAGCCAACATTTTTTATCCCTAAGACATCCCAAGATATCTAATAAGCTTGACATTTCACAGTTTCATTTAAAAAAAGAACTGTGGTATTTTATTTTTGTGGTGCTATTGGCTGATATATACACTGATGGATGGATATATCTGCAATAAGCTAATCAGCCGATATATTGTATGTATGGTAGAGATGCGAAAGAGTCCCATGTAAATTACATACGAGCGTTCATGTCATCAATACAGTTATGATTACAGAGTTGGTCGTTTGAGGATTAACATACTGTGCATTGATTAACACTATATCCATTTGGAATGACATTGAATGACGGTCTTTGAGTGATAGGAGGCATCCATGTTGGTTTCAAGCACTGCTGTATCAGCAAGTGTTTCCCAGTCGTCATTATGACTCGGATGTTGACATGAACACTATTTACTATAAGTCAGAAACTCGCAATTCTGATAACTTAGATATGACATGAATGCAACATATCAGTATAGCTGTACTCAGCATGATATTGGTTCTCTCTCTCTCAAAGTAACCAACATTCATACAACTACAGAACTACAGTAGTACTTCACAGTGTACTTTATTATTCATATGCACTGCATACAAAGGGAAAAACATATAGGGCTCAGTCAGGGAATCGTGACTATACACACACCTGCCGGGGAAAGGAGGAGGAGTGAGTGAAGTCTCTATCCAGGACTTTGGTTCGAAGACCAGCACTGTGCATAAAACTTTTATTCCCAGAGGGCTGACATTTCATGTCCAAAGTGCCAGTTTTCACAGCCAGGCTTCCTGCCTTCACCTGCTGCCTGACTGCAGCACACATAACCATACAGATGGTGGACGTATATGGCAGCATCTGATGAAAGTTGGCTGAACAAAAGTTGCGTGCCACTGAGTGCAAGTGCACTTAATATATAATTAAGCAATGTGGATGTGACTGCTTTAAATATTAGCACAAAATTACATGTCGTATTGATTGATTCCACAAAGACGTGCACTGTACATCGTTGTCTCAATATATTCATCATAGTGAGGCACTGGTGCACCAACAACAGTGTGAGGTTACCATTTATCACGAGAAAGTGCCAGAACAAACGATATCCTCCGTCTCTCACAAGCTCTTTAAGACGAGCACAAACACTTTTGTATCCACATACAAGCGTTTACACGTCCATGCCAAGAAGAAGAAGCCATAAGAAAGCCAAACGGGAGTCAATAAATGCTCAAAAATGCCACGGGTCTCCTTCCTCATTAACTGAAAACCGTCTCACATGGACACACCCGTCACACTCATACATGCGTTCATGCACGTCCCCAAGCACACACACACCCACACGCTTTAAGAAGCAGAGAGAGGCGCGATTTTAAGTCTCCTCTTCTCTATTCCCTGGAGCAAAAAGTCAGGGTCTGGGCTGAGGTGATAAGTGCACTGGGATACAGCCCAGCAAATACACACACACACACGCACACAGAGGAAAATGGCACACAAAGTCACCCTAGAAAATACATTTCTTCATTCAAACACCAATGAAATTAAATCTTTGTATAAATTCTATTTTGCTCAGGCACACACGCACACACGCACGCACACACACACGCACACCTACACACACCAACATCATACACAATATTTTTTACAATGTGAAGTAGTGTTACACTTTCTGAGCTTCCACAGTGTGACAGAGTAGCAGAGGAATGCATTCTCATACAGAATTCTGCTCATGCATACATGCACCATTGTAGTTTAATGAGTATACATCCCCCACCTAGGGGCCATTTATGGGACTCAACAACATCCGTGCTTACCTTAAGGGACACGAAGCATACTGAAAAAGCTACTATGACACATGCGTGCATTCAGGTTCCTTGCACTTAAAAATGATTATGTGGTGCACTGCATGAAAACCTGTAGCAGCTATTGAAGCTGAGAGGTGGCTGTGAATAGGTTGACTAACGAGTGTCTGAAGTGACCATTTGTCTCTGTGCTTACTGGAGAAATAAATACTTTCTGGTCTCTAAATCATGGGGTTGATTTTAGTTGAGCGATTTTATTTTGTATTATGAGTGCCAGTGTAGCATAAAGGATACCACAAGGGGAGAGGACTGTTCAATAACTTCACATTTTTGAAGCTATTTGTCTAAAATATTAAGTGAGAATGGAACAACAGCAAAAATGGCTTTACTGACTACAAAATTAGATCTTTACTGTGTGTGTATAATTGTGTGTGGGTGTGTGTGTGTCTGACCAGTTTCTTCCTCTTGTCCTGCTCAGTTGGTGGCTCTTCATCATCACTCAGCTTGGGCTCTTCAAAATGGCTCATCAGCATGCAGCTGCAAACACAATAATATTCAACTCAGTATTAATAACCACACATAAACCTGCACAGTAGGAGACAATTTCAGAACAGGCAGCGTGCACACACAAAAAAGGCTGAACCCTCTGGCACTCTAGTACACAGCTCTGCCTGCTATTCATATTGGTTCATCAGCATGCAGAGAGAATTACAAAACCTTTGTGCTCAGTCCAAAGTCTGCAAAGTCTTTTATTTCCTTTGTCCTTTTTACTTAATCCTTACTGTGAGAGGAGATAAGGTAGCGGGGTCTCGAATGTCACATTTAGTGACTTTGACATGTGACATTTGATAACTCGTGATCAGAAACTCTAACTAAATTCTACCTAAACTCTAACTAATGAAATTCAAACTAACAAAAAACAACTGGAGAATACAGGTTTTCAAGAACTACAGCTCAGTAACTACCATCCAGACTTTCTCTCCTCGTAACTGCGGGATGTGTAAATTTTAAGCGACTGTTTGCTAACAAGTTCGCCATTTATAAGGCCAACTTGTTAGCAAACAGTTGTGGTCAGTTATGGCAGTTTAAAGTAATGGTTTAATGCTCAATCGAAAGCTATATGGCCACATTTTTACTTCCCTTTTAAGACTTTAAAACCAGTTTAATATTGTTGAATTGAAACTACACATCATTCAGTTATTAAAATCTTACAAATTGATCCTGTGCTGTTCAGTAGAGTACAAAATATATTCAAACTTTTAATTCCTTTGTAGTTAAGTGGCAAGTGACTGAATTCCTACAATAACACTGGAGTCCCATGGCAAATTGGCATTTTATTTTTCTGAATTTATTCATGGCAGCAAGGACTTTCATTGTTATTCCAGGCAAGAACAATTCCAAACCACTTATGTCAACAGAGGAATAAAAAAAAATGAAGTATTTTTATTTGAAATTTTACGTAATTCCTAAATACAGGCGCGATGATTACAATACCGACTGCTTTCGGTCTCAGTTGATTGCATTTACAAACAGTGAATAAAACATGCGTGTTGGTCCGTTATGAAGCACAGCAGGGAACCAACACAATTCAACACACCTACTGGCAAATAAAGACACATTTACACTAACCTTTCTACCCAACATTTCAGTTCATTTCACACTGGCACATTTTAGGAGGGTGCTGAGCATTTTTGACAGCAGAGATGTGTCTGCATTTAGGTTAACATCTACTAAGAAATGAGCAGCACGCTACTGGGACAGAGAGCCAGAGGGGAGAGTGATCGGGCAGCAGAAGAGAGTCATAGTCGAAAGGGGGGGGGGGCTGTGGTTAGTGTGTCCTCCCACAGCGAGCAATGTGTTTTCTGAGCCATTTCACAGTCCATTATTTTCTAGAGAAATGTGTCCTGTCCAAAACTGCCACTCAGATTCCTTCAGCGCACTGTCATGATCCTTGAGTAAGGGACTGCTTTTATATCGTTCACTTAAAATCTTTCGTTGGTTTTGATAAGTCCGAGCGACAATTCCACAGCACGTTTGCGGTGCTTCAAGTACTTTCAGAACAAATATTTCAACTGTCTTCATTCATCGTGCATGAGCTTTGTCAAATTCACAAACGTCATTCACTCGTGAAAAGAATCGGACATGCAAAGTAAACTGCGAGGTTTAACTGTATGATTTACAAGCACTGACGCATTTGTTTTTCTTTGTTTTCTCCTTGTTCAATTATTCGGAAACATGCGTACTTACTCTTTGAAGGTGCCTGTTTCGGGATCTTCTGTCATGACATCATGCAGCGCCTCAACGGAGATGTTGATGATGCCACAGAACTTCTCCTGGATCACGCTGAAAACAAACAGACGACACAGGCTCATTACTCGTGGGATCGTTAATTGAACAGCTGTGTGTTTGAAGGAGAAACAGAGATATGGAGAGAGATGGGTATCTGTCCAAAGAAGCAAATGGTCATCAAGAGCACCATGACAACAGAGAGCAACAGCCGAGGTTAAATCTTGGCGACACTGAAAGTGATAAAGTGTCTGTCAAAAAAAGACATATGGCCATCCAGAGAAAAGAGTATCTTTGCCATCCATCACATCATAGAACACATGTCCAGATTGTTCTGTTTGTATGCATCTCACCCTCATCATTTCACCTTTGGCTTTAACTAAAATGGAAGGAGTCTCTGTCTGTCTTTCAATTTTCTCAACATGTGATCGACTTCACACTTGGCGGGTGTATTGCTGAGGACCAAAGGAAGCGCAGGGTCGAGAGCGACCTCTTGAGATCTATGGGGCATATTTATTACGAGCACGTCTCGTCCGCGTTCCGGCTGCGTCACGGTTTTGCTCCGTCCTCCTCACGGCGTCATGCCCCACTGGGACCGAACAAACAAACAAAAGTTTACTTTGCATGTCCGATGTTGACTTGCTGTTGATTTGATGTTTTTCCCCCCCCTATCCCAGAATGAAAACTCCTTACAGCCAAACCATACTCGTGTGCTGACAAAGGGCTGTGGAGATACTAGGTCTGCACAGGACACAAGGAAGCTCGAGTGTGAGGTTTTTTGGACGAGCGGTTCTCGAGAAAGCTGCAAGCAGCAATACCGGCCAAGTAATCGGCCCGTTCCGAACGGGCACTGCACTAGTTTTCAAAAAGAGAGAAAGGCAGCGGGTAATCCAAAGAAAGCCCAAACCATCAAGTGGGTAATGGCTGAAAGGTTGAAAACATTTCTCTAGTTTTATGATCCCACAAAAACATGTTCCCATTGCACTGATCAATCACATATGATGAGGGTGATTTTCCAGCTGTGAATGCAGTTTTATTGTCTCATACATTCAAGTGTGAAAAATAAAAAAAATCAATGAGGCTTAGTGTCTTTACACACAGCCATGAAGGGCTCAGTCTCTCATTTTTATTGGAGCCACTAATGTGATTCTTCCAGATAAGAAACATTGCAGAGCCTCGGCTTGCCGGTTTGCTGAACCGGAGATCTTTAAAATGTGCTGGCTCACAAAACCCACCAGCCAGGCTTGGAGATGAGCAGCAGTCATTGATGAATTATTTGAGTCATTCTTCAAAAGCACTGGAAAGGCAGTGGGGTTTCCCATGTCAATAGGAATAAAAAGCAGGGAGGGAAAAGAATACAAAGACACAAAGAGCGAGTATGTGTGTGCATGGGCACTGATGCATCAAAGGTTTCTGTCAGTTCAAGTGCTTGGCTAGGTAGACCCCAGGCAATGCTGCATAAAGTTCACTGAGCATGAAGTCTGGCAAAAAATTGAAAAATCAGTGCATGACAGATACATGCCCAACCAGTAAACACAGACCCGTCTCTTTTTTCTTATGAGTGGTTATCGCTACTGAAGTATATACTCATATATTGCTATCAAGACTGAAATTATGTGAAAGCTTTGCTACAGCAATAGAGGAGCCATCTAGTCAGGCTATGACTGTGCACTATAATCATATTTTCTGCACTGGCATGTGAGAAAATGTGTTATTCTCCAATCAAATTCAAATACATACACACACACATACAAACGTGAGTAGAAGAAGCAATTTTTGATTGACTTAAAAGAAAAAGAAAATGTTCCTTTCAGACAGTGACATTTCACCATTAATATCCTGGGGATGTCAAACACATCACTGAACACCTCTGCCTCCAGTTTCCTAAGAATAGTCTCAAATTGGCAGTCATAGCAACAACTGGATGCAGGCATCTTATCAAAGATCCCTTATCACACATTTAAATATGTCTGTCAATTCTAACTCTATCCAGCCCAACACTTCTCCAGTGATTGTTTTCTAATGGCTGACTAGCGCTTGCTGCTTCGTGCCTGCCAAGGTAAGTGGAAACATGATGTGAAAGCTGACGGACTGCGTGCAAAGACAAACTGGTCGCAGCAACAAAGTCCTCATCAACTGTCAACTGAAGGAGGCAGCAGGGAGGGAGAGGACAGTGACCTGTGAAGGCTGCACACAAAATGACACTTTCAGTGTGAATTTCTGCCCCACCGTGTGTTCATCCAAGACAGTTTATTCAGCAGTTTATTGCTACACCTCTTGCATTAGCAAAGTGGAACCATGGGGTATGCATATTACTGGGAACAGGGTCCAAAATTGCCACTCGACAAATGTGAGTAAAAATGTACGTTGGCGGATAAAATAAATGAGACTTTGCACATTGGTGACGTATGACCGTCAATAATTATATTGCAATTCTTAAGCTTGCTTTATCTAGCTCACTACCCGGCTTGATTACAAGTGCTACTGGTCGGGTACCACATAGGAGAATTTAAAGAAGTTAAATTTGGACCCTGATTGGGAAATATTATAATGACAGTACTGAGAAATGGCCCTTACGGACAAACAATTAAGAATTCAAAAACTATAGATTTCTAAATGTGTGTGTGTGTGTGTGTGTGTGTGTGTGTGTGTGTGTGT
>JAOVVB010261643.1:0-19061 GCA_028570985.1 Heterobranchus longifilis | reverse complement strand
GAATTCTTTAAATACAATACATTGGTAGGAAAAATCTTTGCAGTGTACAATGCTGCACATTCATTCACTTTTAGTGTGTGAAATACTAAATTAATTCATTAAAATGTGGATTATCTTACTTTAGGTGCATATCCTGGAGGACCCGAGTCTCCCTTTTCTCCTCTTGGTCCACTGGGTCCCTAAATGAAAACACATAATTCACTGACTTCCGTCCAGATTGGACTTTTCCAAACTATGTGATATTGATATTGATATTGATATTGATACATACTGGTAATCCTGCTCGACCCGGAACACTATTTCCTCCCTAAAGAAGCAGAATGAGAACGCATGAAGAAAAAGAAGCAACACTCTGTAAAAGGTGTTAAAATAAGTGTAGTTTAGTGAGCTTTGTGCTGAGGTCAGTTACGGGACCACTCACCTGCCACCCTTCGTTCCAATATACGTCATTATACTACGGCAAGACAAAGTTAGGTCAGTTAGTGTGGAGGTGAACACACAGCCGAGCAGCCAGTGACTGTTAGTGAATATGAGTAACTCAATCTGAAGTGATGTCGTGATTAAACAGCAGGCTGTCATGTGAGGGTTACATTCATTTTACATATTAAATCTCTCTATTGTTGACGACTGGACCTCTGACTCACATCGCTCGTCCGGTGGGTGACTTGTCCTGGAGGTCCGGGAGGCCCCGGAGGTCCAGGTGGCCCGCCATCTCGCCCTGGAAGACCCTGCCACACAAACGGACATAAAACCATCCAGAAGAAGAGCAAAGACCGCATATTGACATATATTAACCCTTTAAGACCGCGTGCAATGTTTGCATGCTTCTCCCTTTAGAGCCAGATGCAACATGAGCACGTTTTATTGTTTTTAAAAAACATTTTAATGAACATTAGAGCAAAGGCAATACTTTACAATAAAGGCCAAAGGTTTAAGAGGCCCTTGAATGGTTTTGATTTCATGTTTATATTTGTTTCAGAGGCTGAGAAATAAACATTAGTGAACGCTGACAATTCTGTCAAGTTTTTTAGAAAACCCTCAGGTTTTAGGAGGTTATTTTCAAACAATGCTTACGTTTTAGAATGTGCCTTAGGTCTTAATGGGTTAAAAACATAAAAAGTACTTTGGTTTATGCATAGAAATTAAATTAAATTTCTATGGGTTTATGAGAAAATACCTGCAACACTGATGTCCCATAAGCTATGCTTTGTGTTTAGTGCACATGCTACTACACATGCTAGCACATGCTAGCATGTTAACACATGTGGACATTATACCTGCTAATCATCAGCATGTCATCCTTCATTTTGGGTCTTTTCATACATGACGACATATGGAAAAACCTTTTAAAACTATAGCAATTCTATTTTTTATTTATTTATTTATTTATATATTTTATACTCTGCCTCGCAGTAATCCCTGAAAAAACTCCCTGGCCTGTTTGTATTTCCTTAAAAAAATCACAATCGTCCTGTGCGGCGCCCCGATGGTGCCGCTGCAAAATAGTGTCGGGAGGAAACCTGTTATCCGGGGAACGCCTCCACGAAAATGTTATAAATATATTCTTTGTCGATCTTTACAATCATTCACTGAGAGAACAGAGCAGGCCTGCTTTATTACACCATCCAAATCTGATAAACTTCATTTTCAGCGAGTAGGTTGATAACTCGGAGGTTGTTGCTTGTTTGAAGGGACTTTGGGAACACGGACACAGACTTCCTGTGCGGACAGGAAGTCAGGCTTTATCCCGGCACTGTTTGTTTGTTATAGCCTAATTATAATTTGAACTACAGCTATACTTTATATACAGTAGGTCTACTGTACTGTATTATAGTGTATTTGAATTATACACAGTACAGTGTATTTGAAAAGCATTTGAAACAGCTGTCGTCTATTTTGAAAGTCAGTAAAATTCAGTAAATAGTGAAGCAGTCCATTTCATTACTTTATATCCATGTAATAAATATACAATTAGATCAATTAGTCAATTAGATGGTAATCAGCATGAGAAATAAATCCCCTTATAGTGATCACTATAAGAGGTTTCCACTGTATATTACTACATGGATATTTAT
Source organism: Heterobranchus longifilis (assembly GCA_028570985.1). Lineage (NCBI taxonomy): Eukaryota > Metazoa > Chordata > Actinopteri > Siluriformes > Clariidae > Heterobranchus > Heterobranchus longifilis. The sequence goes on along the minus strand of JAOVVB010261643.1, from coordinate 16,986 downwards.
ATATTAGTTGCATGAAAAATAACCAAATGTTGTGATCTGACCCCCTGCCACCAAAACATGATTTTCATTACAGCTTAAAAATATATATTTGCAGACAATGTACATATTGTTTGATATATTTTGCAGATGACTCACACTCTCTCCTCTCTGTCCTCTGTCTCCCTTTTCACCCTAAAAAAAGAGCAAAGTGTCGTGAAAACAAGCACGTGTAAAAGTGGAATATGTTTATTTGTGTCTGGACTACAGTAAAGAGTCTACTGGTGTATTATTCACATATTATATGGTATTGAAAAGCAACAAATCCCAGAATTCATCTGGCCTCCTACCGACTGTCCCGGGAACCCGTCGAGACCTGGAATCCCAGGAGGTCCTCTTGGTCCCTCGGATCCTTTGCTTCCATGGTTACCTGGCAAACCTGACCTACCCTGGAAATCATAATGAATCATTATTAATACTAATAAGGACTAGAGTGGTAAAAATATATTAAACCTTCAGGAAAGTATTCTTTAATTTATTTTATTACACAGCCTTGTTGAATACTGCATTCTGATTGGTCAATCACAACATCCTGAGGTCTGTTTTTTCCAAAGAGCAGACCCTCGTCAAGTATAGCAGCCCGTTGCTATGCATAGCAGAGCGTTGCCATGTAAAATAGAGCGTTGCTAAGGGTGCTGTGCTGGAGGACCACGCATGTCAATCACAAACTTTAGCTTCCTGTTAAAAGACACACAGCCGGACGACGGAGAAATGGACAGACATGAAGTGACAGTAAACGGAGCACGGTCTGGACTCTGGCAGTGTTTAAAGACTGATTCATCCAAATGTCAACAGAAGAGTTACGGAGCAGAAAACCTCATTCAGGTGCTGCGCTCATTGTACCGTGTATTAGGGCTGCACAATATATCGTTTTTTTAATCGTCATCGCAATATCAACTTTTGCAATGTCAGAAATAACTTCCTTTCAGTTTTTTTAATTCAACAAGCAATTTGCTGTATTTTAGCAGAATACTAAAAGCAGCAGAAAGGCAGAACTGATATGACTTAATTTATCGCAAGTAATATCGTCATCGCAATATTCAACAACGTTATCGCACATCGCATACTTTCCTCATATCGTGCAGCCCCACCGTGTATCTGTGCCGAGGAGAGGACGCGGTTACAACCGGAAGCTAACGGACAACTTTCTTTTTTTTAGCTGAAGCAATGCGGTCATTTTTAAATCAATGTTTTATGTCAAATGATTGATTTCTTGAGTAGGTAGTCGTGTAATAACCGGTCATTATTGAAAATAGATCCCAACTGAGAAAATAGATTCAATAATGAGCGGTTCATTCCACATTATCACTAATGTATTTTTTCAGATATAATTTACATTGATTTATACCAACAATATCCCTCCATTAATAATAATAACTACAGCGATATTTGTGAGTAAACATGTCCACGAAAGCCATGCAGACTGTGCAGTACTTACAGGTAGACCTGCAACACCAGGCGGACCCTGCAAGACAGAACATATGGAAACATGAGGCGTAAAGAGATGTAAAGAGAAGGATTCACATATGTGTGATGGCATACCTGCGGTCCAGGTGGGCCACTGGCTCCAGTCAAGCCATTGTTCACCTCATATCCATCATGGGTACCCTGCGAGGTACAGTATGTACATTAAAGTTAATATATCTGGTTGATCATTAAGCCCTACACTACTTAATATAACCATCACCGTTTGCATTTTGCAGGGTTCCTACACATTTTCCATTTTTAAATTCCAGACTCAGATTTGACATACGTTTGTAGTTTAAAAACCTGGAAATGAGTTAGCATTTTAGCACTTCCTGTTACCTCATCTGGAAGTCAGTGTGGTTTTTTTTTATGTGTTTTTGTTTAGACATCTGAAATAAGGTCTGTGGTTAACACAAGCTTCAGAGATTTTCACGTTTTGTTTTATGACATAAAATACTTCGGTAAATACTGAGCTGGTGCATTTAGAAGCTTTTACGTGTTTAAAAAGGCGGTTGCTAACAAGTGTCTAAATGAGACTACAGAGGTTGTCGAGGACAGTAAACATCACCGTCAGTTTAGTCGTGGTGACGGTGACGTGCGACTGTTGGTGTAGTTCCTTTATAGCCTAACATTCGCTTTTTACTTCTGCAGATTGCATTTACACACACTAAAATGTGTAAGTATCATAAACCACAGAGCTTATTTTCTGCAATGATCCAAAATGCAATGCAAAAATCCCATAGGCTTTTTGACAAGGGAACCCATGGCGATGCTAACTTCCGGGCTGGCCTACAAAAAGATGTCATCAATCACGATTGTTGCTCTAGTTACCAATATTAGCTGCTCTGTTTCAACAATGTTAAGATGAAAAAACATGCATGCAGGCTGAAATTCGTGACGTTCTGTTGGGAAGTCTGTTAGCCGCTAGTCTAATTAATGTAAACAATGAAACAGTTTACAACAGAAGATAAACACGGTGGATGAACTGCTTGTCAGTTAACGGTTAAAGACCAGTTAACGAGGATCGGCTATCGGTCAGAAAAAAAGATGGAAATTATCTTCCCTACACCTGGCTGTCACAGTCCTTCCTGTGTCCTCCCTCCACTTGTCCATGTAAACTAAATCACTAAATGTTCAAGAGCTGTTTAACCTCTACTCACATGACCCACACGGTACGGTGGCCCTGGAGGCCCAGGGGGTCCCGGGGGCCCAACTGGTCCCATGGGACCTGGAAGCCCCGCCAGTCCAGTCTGCCCTCCTGTACCTGGCAGCCCAATGTCACCCTGAGAACCCTGAGGTGACACGGACAGGTCAGACACTCCCGTTATTAGCAGGTTAATGCAACAGCAGCAGAAGAAGTGAGGAAAAGACGTGCAAGAGACGTGTGCAGAGCTAGAGAGATAGAGGTTAAACAGAAGTCTTAACAAAAAACAGTTACCGTTGGAATAGCAAAAGTAAAAACCTCATACTAGGGCTGAACAATTTTGAAAAAAATATGTAATTGCGATATTGCAATTGCGATATGATTTGCGATATTAGAAGGAAATATAATTTTTGTCATTATTCTCATTTTTACAGAAGCAAGCAAGATCTTTTTGTTGCCAGAATCATTTTTCTTTGTATTTTTCCAACTGTGAAAACAGGTGGCTCAGTTTTTCTAAAGAAAAAATCTACCAACAGATGAAAAATTAAAATATAAATAAATTATCTGGCAGAAAAAACGTCTTGCTTACCTCTCAGGGCTTCTGTACATTTTCACTGAAAAACGATTAAAATGATTATAGGGTCTGATTCTCTGAGAGGATCTGTACTAACAAAGATGTTTTCTTAAGTTTGTAGAATACAGTGTGTAGGCCGGGACATCTCTGCAGCACTACAATACTTCATTTAAAATGGTATTTTGACACATATTTTGCAAATAACAATAACAAATATTGCGATTTGAAAATTGAAGTAAGCCATATTGCAATTTCAATAAAATTCTGATGAATTGTTCAGCCCTACCTCATACTTTTGTAGGTTTAAGGAAATATAGCTTGCACAATGTGAAGTGTTGAAATGGAAATGGAAGCTTGAGAAAAAAAAAGGAGGAAAACACCAAAGAAAGCAGAGACCCCCCCCAGTACCTGCGACCCATTACACACCGTAGAGGATGGAGCAAAGTAAGAAAACAGGCCCGTGAAAAAGTTGGAGTCTTGCGAGTTTTGCTAGAAGAAGGCAACAAACACGGAGGAGAGAATCTATCTGGATGCACCCGCCACAAATGTCTCAGTTTTAAAGATTTGACTTTTGAGGACAAAAATTCTGATTTAACTCACTTTATCTCCAGCTGCTCCTGGAAGACCAAGATCACCAGAGTCGCCCTGGAGGTGAAAGATATTTAAATAAGTAAAGCTTTATTTATACAGCACTTTCTTAACATGAGTTATAAAGTGCTTAACAACAACATCAACAATAACATCACAGAAGAATAAAAAGCACAAAGCATATACAACATAACATTTAAAATACAAGCAGACATCACGCACACAACAACATCACAAAAAAATATAAAAACACAAAGTATATACAACATAATAACATTTAAAATACAAGTAGACATCACTCACACAACAACATCACAAAAAAAAAAAAAAACACAAAGTATATACAACATAATAACACTTAAAATACAAGTAGACATCACGCACAACCAGGGTTGGAAATTAGCACCAGCCAGCTGGTTAAATATGCAAGTGGCTGCTAGATTTGCTCCATTTGTGAATCCAAAAACAAAAACAAACCCCATGGTAATCTATTGAATGGTAGATTTTGGAATCCACCAGCCACAGTCGCAGGTGGACAAAAAATTAATTTCCAGCTCTGCTCGTATCCAACCACAGAATAGAAACATACACAGAATATAGTCGTATTTAAGAGAAAATGAAAAGGACATTAAACATATTTTTGAAGCCGTGCTAGCAGCATAGCTAACCCAATATCTCAACAACCATTAGATGGATTGTGATGAAAAACGAAATGAAAAACTGAAGTTTACATCAATCTGTGCATCCTCACCTTCACTCCGCTGAGTCCCGGCTGACCCGGTCGACCCGGAGGACCAGGAGGGCCCTGAAACACCACACAGGATATTCAAAACAATCAGTGTTTTAATATCTATTATCACAAAATAGTGAAAAATGGCCTTTACATGTTCCCAGAAGCCAAAGTGACACCTTCAAAGTGCTGGACAGTTTTCTTTAATTAACAACAAGGAAAAGAAGGAAATCTTCACGTTTGAGAAGCTGGAATCATCAAATTTAAAGACTAATCGTACAATGAAAGCGTTATCGTACTACTCACGGGTAGACCGGGCACTCCATCCTGTCCAGGTGGTCCAGGAGGTCCGAAAGCTACCGGACCGTTGGGCCCCAGTGCCACTGAAGTGCCAGGAGGGCCGGGAGGCCCTGGGGGGCCCGGAGGACCACGGGAACCCTGGATAACAAATCACAAAGTCATTATGTTTTGTAAAAACTCAACTTCTGGAGTTAAAAAATGGAATGATTATCAACGCACCCGGATTTTGTCCAAGTCTGGGTATCCTGATCCCTCCATGTCGAAGAACGTCTGTCAACAACAAAGTACAGTGACAAGTCTGGAAACTACAAATACTGAAAGAAAAGAAAGAACAGGGGGTCTGAAGTGTGGACGTACAGGGCGGTCTCCGGTACCGGTGCCAGGTCCAGGAGGTCCCGGTGGCCCCTGGGGGCCTCTGGGTCCTGGTTGACCCTGTCCCAGCTCACCCTGGAAATATAATCACACATAATTAATCCTTGTAACGTAACATAACTCCAGTTTAATAAACAGAATTCATCGGATTCCAACCTTTTGGCCTTTAGAACCAGCAATTCCTGGGATTCCTGGGGAACCTCGTGGCCCCACGGGCCCCTGGGAACAGGAGCAAAATAACTCAGTTACACTGGTAGTTTTTTTAATTATCTAGAAAAGTCCACCACTAATTCTGTTTTTATAGACACATCTCAACCCACTTTTGTCCAATCAGCCTTTTTGTATAAAGCCACCAAAGAATGGAAGAGGCTCCCCGATATTAAATATCATAAATGATCAGTTTCGACGTTAAAATTGGATTCTAGTCATGTCAGCACTGAGTTTAGATATATGTTAGATGTTACACTAGTGGGTAGATATGCTGCTAACTTTGTCACTACAGACTACAAATTACCATCTTGTTAAATCTGCTGCATCCATATTTTCATTTCATGTAAATGATGCACGCTGTCCTTTTATAAATTACATAAAGTAAAAGTAAAAACAAAGAGGCTTACAGCTTTTCCATCCTCTCCTGGATCTCCCTGAAAGATAAAGAACAATCACTGAGTCACATTAATATTAAAAAACACACATTACATTTGTGAAAATCAACACTCTGTACGCACAGGCTCTCCGTCAGTCCCCGCAGGTCCTGAGGCCCCATCGGAGCCCGGCGGCCCCGGCGGTCCGGGTGGTCCAGACACCTGCTGCACAACAGAACCATCTCCGAGTCGAACCACCTCAGCTGCAGGTCCGGGAGGACCGGGGAGCCCGGGAGGCCCCTGGGCCCCACGTTCTCCTTTATTGCCGGAGTATCCGAAGCCGGAACTTCCCTGATGAGCCGGAAGGAAAAAGAGATTTCATATTATGTTTCTGTTGGTTTTGAATTTGCTGTTTCCGCTGATGGTTTTCTGATCAGATCGCTAACGCTGCTCATATTTTTAAGGGGGATGATCCCATCACTGTTTCCATTATTGACTTGTCTGTGCTGCTGTCTGTTGTCATGTTTGTTTTTATGTTGCACTGATGCTGTCAAACAAATTGCTTTTCTGGGACAAATAAAGTTGAATGTTGAGATATTCAGCTGAAAAAAGATGTCGGCTGATGAAGATGTTGAAGAAGACTGTGGTTGAAAGACTGAGAAAAAGGTGAACCTCCAGTTGGGATTTATTTGTCAAACTACTATTTGCAAAGTCCTGAATAATGAATTTTCAGTTACATCTTGTTTTGTGACAGTGTGTGTGCTCTTGTTTAATTGATGGACTCCTCATATTTAATATTATGATGTGGGCCGAGTAGATTTTGTCAACCCTCTTGATTTTCCAGGGAGATTTCTCCCGTTTTTCATCGCCCTCTCCTGGTTTCCTCCCAGAGACACAACTCTCCTGTATTTCTCCTGATTTATGACAGATTCTCACACCTTGTTTTTCCTTTTGTTATCACAACCAGTTTCTGGCACTGTACAGTGTCTGTACAAAGTCTACTGTTTCCACCCGGACAACTACACAGCTACACAAATGTGTCCTGGCATGCATGTGACGCAGAGGAGAGCTGCTCGTGCCTCAGACACTTCAGACATCCTGGAAAGAACAATTTTTCAAAAACATTTTGTGAAATCTGCTGCGGTGAATCACCTTCGACAGGCTGACAAACATAAGAAAGCAAATTATTCTGTATTCTTTCCTGATAATTAAAAGTACACATAAAAGTATTTAACATAAAATGATGTGGCAGTGTCCTTATTATTTAGTTATTTTCATTCTTTAAAAGTCACCACAATGCAGGAAACAAAGTCTCTGAAAGCCCCAGACCCCCTGTCTGGTTTCGATATCCTCCCTATTCTTGAGGTCTCAAAGTTGGAAAGTATGCTCTGGTGACACCTATCCATGTGTTGAAAAGAAAACATATTTCCTGTTATGTGCAATCTGCTGTGAACACATAAAAATTGCTGAATTTGTTTATGTCATAATATTATGTTAATTATGTCATAAATTATCAAGTCTTTCCCCCCATACCCAAAGTTAGGATAACATTGTTAAAGAGCCCTGCTCATGAAAATCCAGTTTTTAACCATGTTAGCATGTCTACATGGTGTTTTTTATTTGCTACCAGACATACGATGAGTGAAATGAGAATTTCTGCCTTCAAACTGCAGCGAGCCAACAACAGTCTAAAAATCTGGATTCAGACAGACAGGTTTTATGACATCATATGTACCAAGGAACCAATCGAGTCACTTGTGGCAGCCACAAGTGGTGGGCGGAGCTTGAGGCCAGATCAAGAATTTCTTAATGAGGGAGAAGAGTAGATGTGCTTCTAGCCTCTTTTCAGCTTTTTTTTTTTTTTAGTTTTTTTGTGGGAAAACCATGTTAAACAAAATATGAATCCTAGCAGAGTATTTTTACATACTTTAAAATATGCCTGGAGGAGATCTTTAACATACCTTTGCACCTTTTCTCCCTGAAAAAAAAAAAAAAGACAAATATGAAGTATAAGTATTTTCTGCAGCAGAGTACACATGCACATGCACACGCACACACACACACACACACACACACACACACACACACACACACACACACATGTTTCTACCTTCTGTGCACGCTGAGAGGAGGAACCTGACGAGCCAGAGCCAGAGCTGGAGCCTGAATCTCCCTTCGGCCCCACGGGGCCCGGGTCCCCCGTTGAGCCTTTGGGTCCTCTGTCACCTTTCTCACCTTTAGCGCCGCCGGCACCTGAAGGACGAGTCGCATTAAATACGTTAGGAACAAGATGATTTTAGAGCCAAGCTTCTACACTTCATGCAGAGGACGGTGATCAGCTCCATCTATAAATACATTTACATACACACATTTATACACAGCAAGCATTTAATTTATCCATTTAATTAACAATATGTTGATTAGAATGTGAACATCTTTGATAAAAACCAGACTTTAACAGTTACTATGTCACATCCTTACAAGTAGGGCTCAACTATTTTGAAGAAATATCTAATTGTGATTATTTTGACTGATATTGCAATTATGATATGATTTGCGATTTCATAGGGAATGATAATTCCCTCTGAATTAGTAGGCCATATTGCAATTTCAATCAAATTTCGATTAATTTTTCAGCCCTACTTACAAGTAAATCAAAAAAAGAAATATAAAAAGTAAAATAACAGTACAAGAGTTCCATAATTATCACGTTTTGCAGTTGTATATTAATAGTAGTTAAGTTAGCCAAATGAGGATAGAAGTAATAACACAGTATTCTGTATTGTAGAATATGAAACATACATGCATCTTATATTTTATTGTGATATTGTGATATTGGACATTGACTACTGATTGTGCATAAATGAGTTCACACTGATCCAGTGATGATCAGCAGACTCATCACTGCCACCACCAAAATGAAAAGTTATGAGAAAGAATAAAAGGTCAAATGGCAAAGATTATAGAATTAGAAAGTGCAAAAAAACCCAAAAACAACACCAAGAGAGAAAGCCAAACAAGTCTGTAAGAACAGAAAGTCAGAATATGAAAGAATGATTATGTTATCAGTTATCTGTTATCACTTTGTGAGAGTTTCAGGTTTTTCTCTCAGGAGTCTTACGCCACCTAGTGGACACATGTAGGAGGGAGCAGTGCAGAAATCTGTTCTGCAGAGGGCACTGCTGCTTTATTCATCACATCAGATCAGAGCTGCAACGATTAGTCGACTAATCGATTAGTCGACTGACAGAAAAATAATCGGCAGCTATTTTGATAATTGATTAATCGTTAAAGTAATTAAAAGTAATTTTTCATGCAAAAATGTCAGAAAATGCTGTTTCCATCCTATTAAATATGGAGATTTCCTGCTTTTCTCTGTTTTATATCATACAAACTGACATTTAAAGACATCATCTTAGACTTTGAGAACTGGGATGGATATTTTCTGACATTTTATAGACCAAATGACTAATCAATTAATCGAGGAAATAATCGGCAGATTAATCGATAATGAAAATAATCGTTAGTCGCAGCTCTATATGGTCTGTGATGATTAGAATTAAGGGAGGGAGGGGGTTGTTGTGACGGTGGGGGAAAAGACTGGACTGATTTCTAAACCTTCAATAACAAAGATTAACACTTAATTCATAACGGTTAATAGGAAAAGGCAAATGTTTTGGCTTTTTTTTTTTTACATGGATTCTATGGGGGTAATAGGCATATTGTGAAATATCACATGAACGTATTATTTAATTATGCTTCAATCTGCATGAATTAAATTAAATTAAAGTGTGTAATTATGATTCAATATGCTTACAGGAGCCTTAATCAATAATAAGATGTGCTGTCCCAATCACGGTAACCCCAAAAAATAGTTTTGCATCAGTTTACACAAAAGGGTATGCCACGCCTCCTTAGAATAAGATATAACCTCCTTTCCTCCTCAGATGGATAGGTAACATCTTCAGGATTATAGAAATGTATAATGTGTTGGGCTAATGTTTTGAATTTATAGCAAGAAAGCTTACACAAGACAGATATTATAGGCCTACACTAACACCTCATGTGAGCAGGAGGTAGCTTATCAGAACGGCCTTTTTTAAAAATTTAAATATTCATATAGAAAAATAAATAAATAAATAAATAAACAGACAGACAGACAGGCAGGCAGGCAGACAAAGTTATAAATGCTAAAACTGTAACTGGAAAGCAAACCCTAATTAAAGAAACTAATAGTAAACATAAGTAAGTAGGTGCAGGTAAAGTAAAATGTAGGCTAGATAGTGACTTGTCACCCATAAACAAATGACAATAGTCTCACCTTCACAATAGCTCCACGTGGGACTCTCAGCTCGTCCTCTTCATTCCCATTAAAGTCCACAAGAGTTATGGCCTCCATGGAGTAAAAAAAACAGCTAATACCTTTTAGAGAAAAGCAAAGACAGGACAGGACAGTTTGTATCCACTGATGAAGCCTGCTGAGTTTAAATACAGCGCACACACGGGTTGACGCAACATGGGAGGTAAATGTGACAGGTGGAGGCAGGAAACGCTGTGATTGGCGCCGCCTTCTGCCAATTACAGCGCGTGCTTTCATTAATTAGCCAATGGCATAAGAGGGGAAAGCCCTATTCAGTAACTAACAGAATGTGTGCATTAATTCCGTTTTAGGGCTGGACAATATGACGATATGTTTCTGTTGCATCTCTCCTCCAGCTGTCTTATTAAATATTATTGTTACAAGGTGCAGCATAAGAGAAATTGTTAATTAGCATTGTAGTGCTGTGATAATAGCTGACTTACAAAAAATAGGTTATAAATGAGCAGCCATTCTTTCCAGATCTGACATTACATTAAAAAGGTGGTATAATAATTATGCAATCACCATTTTATTTTATTTTATTTATGACTTGCTATTTTTATTTTGAACTATCAAAATTCAAAATTTCAAAGTTCAAAATGTATTTTGAACTTTATCAGTGAAAACAAAAGACAACAAAACAAAGATACTGTTTATTTTCAAACCACAGCAACAACCGGGGGAAATTAACTAAAGAGACACTATGTGTCAATCCTGAGACAGAAGCAATCAATAATGTGTGCTTCCACCTCATCCATTTATAAAAGACAGACATGGCCCAACTGAGGAAGTTTCTTCTGTCCTGACACACATTCTGTATGACTTTCTTTCATACGCAGAAACTTTTCCAGACTCTGTCAGTCAGTCCTTAAAATGACATCTTCCAATTCCTGAGAATATTTTTGCCATCATTATTGCCATTTGGGTCCAGTTCTTCAGTGAAAAACAGATAATCTCCTCAACCATAAAGTTTGGGCAGAATACAAACTGCACACCTATGACATTAACAATACAACAGTACATTTTCTTCCAGAACCGACTGCTTTTGGAGCATGCATTGCAAGCATCTCCCCTACACTTCCAGCAGGCTGCACAATCTTTTCTATGTAACCTACTGGGGATCCAGACAGTACATACCTGTAAAATATTTCTTATCTTACAGTATGTGGTAGATGGAAGATTGTGGAGTAGACCAGCTAATTTGAAAACAAATATTATTTGACATACCCAAGAAATAGGAGAATTTTCTAAACCCATAAGGGAACACTTCATCCTTCAGTTTATCAGAAAAAAATCTAAATCATCAAATTTGGAGATACATGTTTTTTACTGGACAAGAAGCGTATGACAAATTGTAATCTGAAAAGTATCAAAGCTGTCAGACAAATGTAGTGGAGTAAAGAAATACTATATTTACATCTGAGATCAGATAGTGGAGTAGAAGTTGCATACAATAGAAATATTCAAGTAAATGCAACTAACTTGAATTTGTACTTAAGTACAGTTCTTGAGTAAATGTACTTAGTTACATATCACCACTGATCTTTGGTATATTTACTCACAAAAGCCTATCAATTATGGCAGTCTGACTGGATACAAGATGTGCCTCAGTTTTTCACCGACCTTTAATGGGATTGTGAAACACCAAATACCAAACACTAAATACCACACTGAGGAATTTACAGAGCTCTAGCTTTCAATTACTTGTTTTCCCATGAGCACATAGATGTATTGCTGCTCAGCACAAAAGTACTAAATCATGGACTTGTGAGGGAAAAGGAGGGGGCCCCCATGTTCAAAAAAGTGCCCTCTTGGATGCCCTTCCAGTAGATGCAGTAACATACAGGATGCCTTACATGCCAGAAAACTTTCTGTGTGCTAGTGCCTCACCACATGCAGCTGGTGCCCTTTTTCTTTTTTTTTTCGCCCCTGCCCCTCAGACAGCCTGAGTCCGCCACTGGTCTGCTGGATTTGTAATCAGGAAATTGGTTGGTAACACATAAATCAGTTTTTAATTGAAGGCACACACCCACACGTCCTCCAATCATTGAATATGCTCTGTGTTCATAATAGACCCTTTTCACAGCAGATATTTTTGGCTTGTCAAAGCAGGAAATGCACAGGTGTAAATAATAACATTAACGATGGCTCCGTTTCATTAAGAGTCTGAATAAGCCATGTCAGTGACGCACAATGCAGAGCCCTGGAACTTGCTCACCTAAATTGAATACTGCGAAAATGGTCTATTACATCCAACTCGCTGGGCTGCACTAATTACAAGAGTTGTAATTGTTAATCAGATCAGCTGCAGTGGCCACTTCCAACTTTTGTAATGCTGTTTCAAGCTAATGGCTGGTTTCCACATAGCAGTGATGGATCTGAAGAATGGCAGCTGGATGGCAGACCTTGTTTTGCTCCATGTGTCATGGCAGTGCTGTAGAAACAAGCCTGCTAGATGCAATGTTTTAAAAACATACAGGTACACAATTATAAATTCTACACAATGTCCCTGGAAATCGTGCATGATGAGCAACATTTGTTTAGTTACATTGTCCCTCATGACAGGAAGAAAGCAAGTATCAACAGTGAAAGAATAACATTAAATAACCAATAATTACATGTTTACATATATAGTCCACAAGAGTAAAAGTAAAAAAGCAGAATAACCCTGGTGACCCAACAGTGAATGAGCAGTAATTTATAATATTGACACAGACAGTGGGTGTAATGGTCTGTCTCGCTGATCGCAGTTTTTTGAACAGCACGAACAATTGTATTAATCTCTGTCATATCAGCAGTATATTGGTGGTGGATATGTCAAACCGTTGGCACAGAAAAGCTATCTGAAAAATTGGATGCCACCGATTAGTCCTCCCTACCTCTCAAAAGCCATAAGCCTCTGCTGATTTCAACATTTATCAAAAACACTTTGGAGCAAAAATATTGCTACCTTGCACACGATGCATTATGTTTTTTCTCCAAACATTACTCCATCACACAGTTGAGTATGCATTAGGATGCAACTGGACACTTTGGACTAGTGATACAGATTTTATAGATGCTAGAGAAGATGTGGGTATAGGCTGCAGCACGGTCTCATGAAAAACACGTGTGGTATCACAAGGCTTTTTTTTGCTTTTCGTGTATCATCTTGTCATTTGCACGTTCAACTGTAAACCCATCCGTGTGAAATTACACACTCGGAGCCACTTCTCTGTAAGTGAGGAGACAGAGAAGTCTGTCCAGGGTGGGCTGGAGGGGAGGCGGATGGGCCCAACAAATACAGGACTTTGACCCAGGAGACGGGTATTTGTGTCCCCTGTGAAACGAGTTGTGTTAACGTAACCGCTGATTTTGGTTATTTACGTTGATTGCGCAATTTACGTAAGTAACGTACATAAGTTAATTCAAACGTCCTTATTTTAACCCAAATCATGATGTTTTTCCTGAACTTACCACATAGATTTGCTTGGATTCATAAAACTGTGACTGCAGTGAAGCACCATAGTTTGCCGTGTAAAAGTGACATCAAGGGGTCCTGAAAGTGTCGGTATGTTACGAGTTGTGAATGAGAACGTGGTGTAAAATGACACACAAAAGCTTGAAATGCGTTACATGGCACGCGAAACATGACGAAAAGTGGCGTGCTATTTATACGCTTTCCCATGAGATCACGTGGATTTGCTGAACACAATCTTTCATGGAGGCTACTGTATCTTCGAGCAAATCCTAAAAGCACCTGGTCAGGTGGTTTAATGGCCTAAATTGTGCTTAAAATATTACGTGATAAAACTAAATATGTGATGTTACATATCAGCTTTAATTAATGTTTGGAACTTTCCTTTGATGGAGTCAAAAACTTGCAGTTTTTGGGAGACAGTAGGAGTGGTGGCATGAGGAGAGGGTTGATATGGGGCCATGTTGCACTTTAAAAACCACCTCTCCTGCTAGACAGACTCGAAGCTAAATGCCAGAGAAAAGATTAAGAACATATTAAAATGTCCAACAAAATGTCTTCTTGACCAGCAAGAAGTCTAATTAAAGTCTAGAAAGCTGAGGACATGCATATTGAGTTAGCAGCAGTCCACCGGTATGCAATTTAAATTCTGTGAAAAGCGTGTTGAGGCCTCAGAGGAGGAAATCAAGGACCACTTTTAAAGAGTGTGAGGAAGACATCTATACTGAGGACACTAAGAACCCATTTAGTGGGAAAGTGGCATTTATATTAGAAAGGAACTGAGACATCCAGTAGTACCGGCCAGCTTATGGATATTGTGTGGAGCACTCAGACGGCCAAATGAATGATTTGCAGCAGTCTCTGTCACGTTAAATGAAGGAAAACCAAGAATGAGACCAAGTGTTATTGAGAACATAAAACATGTCTAAAGTGGGTGCAAAGTGGGCTTAGTGTGGGAGAAGAGGGAACGAGGAAAAAGAGCTAAAAAGGCAATTTCAAGTGAAGCAATTTGTATTTCACTTGAGTGTGGGCCACCAGATTGCTACAGCGTCATGAAGCTACATGCAAATTTGGCAGAAAGCGAATGAGAGAATGAGAAAAATAGCCAGCCATACTATTTGACACAGTCACCTCTGATTAGGGCCTTTAAAGTGTATGAGATTAGGTATTGCAGTGGCTCTGGTTGTTAAACAGCTGGACTGAAAGTATGACAGTGTGCCACATGTTTGTTTGATTTTAAATAGATTTGGCAAACAAAGACAGGAGTTACATGAGTATCTTTCAGAACTCAGGAAGTGTGTAACCGGCCGACTCATTAGTAAACTAACAAATAACTGGCTTGGAATATGAGCTCGTTGAAGCAGAAATGATGGTCCCCAAACTAAGGACAACAATATGCCACTGCTGCATGCAGCCAGCCAGAACAAATGGAGAAAAAGAAGATGGTGAAGAGAGAAACAGTAGAAGCAGCATGTTGTCCAAGGTCGCAGCAGACTCAATATGTAACAGGGGTCTGATCAGAGAAAAGACAAACTGGGTTTGACACTTTGTTTCTCTCTCTCTCTCTCTCTCTCTCTCTCTCTCTCTCTCTCTCTCTCTCTCTCTCACACACACACACACACACACACACACAAATTCTTGCCGCAGTACGGACACGGTGTGTGTATATGTGTAGTGTGGTGCCACCTGTGTTTTTTGTTGAATGACCAAGACAAATTTCTCCTACAATAAAGGCTTATCTTATCTTATTCAGATTCAATACTGCTGGCAAAACATTATTAATTATTAACAAAGGACCTCATTATACTTTCAGGTATTAATTTGATTTATGTTGAAATTGAACTCTGGAGAGTTTTAATAGTGTTATTTCTCTGCTATAGCTGTGCTCATATTGGTACATGACACCGTATTTCAAAAACAAAATATGATAAAATAAAAACTGACCTTCTTCAGGGAGTGCAAACCATGTTTAAGGTGCATGATCACACACGCACACACACATCCAATTCCCATGAAGGAGTCATGTGAGGACAACAAATGGGAGGCAGCAAGGCCATCTAGTGGTTCTTAGTGGAAAACAATTTGAAAGGTTCAAACCTGACTAATTTGCGAGGAGTCAGATTATTTTGTATAAGTAAGAACACCTGTTGCTCATTGTCTGCTCCTAGGAGGCCCACACACTAATGGCTACTGCCTGTCGAGATAGCGCACGTCAAATTTACATACAGTACATATAGACTTCAAATAAGTATTTGGACAGATACATGTCTTTTTAATTTGCGCTCTTTGCGCGTGTACTCTACAGTAATTGTAAACCCCACTTGAATAGCTTTTTTTGTGAGTTTATATTTCAAAACATAAACACTTCTGTTTTCTTTCATTGCTGTGTTTGATAATGGGTGCTGGTTAATCTGTGAGCGCAAGAGTCTCCAAGGAAGCGCCTTTACGCACACACGCACACAATCTTCTATGGGAGATGGTATTGATTGTGCCATATAATGCTTTTTCTTTGTGACTATTCAACGCGCTTATGGCTATGCCTTCGGATTCAGCATATTGCCCGAGGATATCAGGCAATCAAATACCTGATTGATTTTGCACCAGTTTTACAGATTCCTGCAGCGCAGTCGCAACTCCACCGAGAGCGGCACAGACTCCGAGAGAAGATGCTCACCGAGGAGCAGCTTTATTTATCACTGACGGCACAGAGCGCACGGCTCTGCTCATAGGATGACACAAAATGCTTGTGCTGTAAAATATTCAACTATTTCAAATAGGATATCTGGAATCACTCTGATGCATTTTACTTTGGAAGCAGGCACTTGGTAATACTTTTTTTAACTTGGATGTACTTTGAATTACCGATGGATTTCTTAAACGATTCAAATTTTTCCCTGGGAGACATTAATTCAACAACAACAGGTAGGTTGAACGACGGTCATAATTCACTCATTGTTTCTGAGTGTCATAACTGCATTCAACGTTAGCCTAATTAAAACAACAAAAATCAAATGGGTGTGCACTAGTATTTTCTTTCTCTGTTTTTCATCTACATCCCCAAGTCATCCCTTTTTAATCATACACGCTTTCTGTTGCACAAATTCAGGCTGCAGCGAATTCCCTCCACAGCCACAGAGATGTTTGATGAGACATTTTAATCTCATCCGTTTAAACTTTGACACTGCAGCAACCTTTACTTAATGATTAATGCACTTGTTTTTTGTGTTTAAAAAAATGTCACTGACTGGACTTGGTAAGATTTGTTTTAGCAACATAACTTAATTTAAGGTCTATTTAAGGTCTTCTATAAATCTTCCAAAGACAATTGGACGTCTGCCCCCTGCATCACACGCACGCACGCACGCACACACACA
>JAOVVB010261628.1:0-19063 GCA_028570985.1 Heterobranchus longifilis | reverse complement strand
TATCATTGCTGTTCTCTTAGTCATAACGTTGTGAAAGCACTTGATGTACTGAGGTGGGGCACACGCACACGCACACACACACACACACACACACACACACACACACACACACACAGGGTACAATGTGGTAATCTAACACACCAAATTTCACTTCAGGGAGATTGTAATGGCAGATTTTGACAAATACCAGAACTGTGAAAATAAATCAACACCAGAAGAAATTAAATGGTACAAGTGCAACAGAGATAAAGAACAAACATGCGAGTGCAAAAGAGCAGAGAGATGAGAATGAAGTGAAGCAGGTAGAATTAAAAGTTGTAGCATTACAAGATGAGCATTGTGTGGGTTAGGGTTAGGTACGAAAATAGATGTAACCATCACTGCCTACATACTTCCATGCGTCCTTTACATTGGCATATGTTAAGCAATGCATCCACTAGAGGGCAAAAGCAGAGTGAGGCCATTAAATACATCATAAATAAAGAAAAAGTTTCTATATCTATGAAATACATCGCCATTCCACCATTTTAAAAATGTCTTATGGTCGTGTCTCGCTTGAACTATTGGTTACTCTGCCCCCATGATTTGCATCCGTAAGCTTTCAGAAAACATGCACAAATGGACAGAGTACAGGCGGAAGGCTCCGTCCATACACGTTATCTAACGTTGAGCATAAATGAGCCATTAGAGGGAGAAGGAGGAGTGTGTGAGGGCGGGTTACATAACAGAGGGTGATGAAGATGATGCAGGGAGCAGTGCGTTACCTGTGCAGACTGGGTCTGGTCCAGAATCTCCCCAAACCTCTGATAGTCCTCGTTGTCGGGGTCGGTGCCGGAGAGCCGTGCCGCCCGGGCCATGAAGTAGGGAGGAAGCTCTCCTATAGCTGTACCTGCACCCTGTTCACACAGACACACATACGGAGATAGTTAATTGCTGTTGCTGAGTAGTCCATAGTTCACTGTTTACAGTGCATGATGTGCTTCTGTATATTGTTTTGGCAACACAGGTTCCTGTCCCAACATGCCAATAAATCTGAATTAAACATTTAAGAAAGAGACAGAGAGATGTTAGTTGTTATATACAGTGCAGGTTGTATATTTGTATCAAGTTTATGAAATTGTATTTAGATGCTGTGGCAAATTTTATTGCTTTAAATTGGTTTTTTTTATCGTGCATTGAGATGCAGTTGTATAAATTCTATATTTGTTTTAATACCATGCTAATTATTATAACAACCATGTTACCATGGTTCCTGGGGGGGTTAATGGAGCAAAAATATCAATATCCACTATCCAAAGGAGCTTGCACCGCTTGATGTCTGGTATTGTACGATCAGAGCACTTAATGGGAATAAAACGGAAAGGATTTACGATAACGAAAATCCTGCAGATTATTAACCGATCATGGATACATAAAACACAGGCCCAGGAAAGGTGAAAAACCAGATGCCAGTTCTACACAGCATATCAACAACACACTGCACCGCCGACTGCTCTGTTCCAGTCTGCTTTGGACATGTGGAATGCAGTGTTTCTGGAAAATTTAAGAAGTGCTAACAACCCCAGGGGGTCTAAAGGAACCAAGATATCAATATCTGACAGCCAAAAGGAGCTTGTAGCTATAAAGCGGTGCAGCCTGTGTGATTGAGGGGGGCTTAACAGGAAGAAAGCGGAAGTGATTTGAGGGAAATAAATCCGCAGCACTTGGACGGTTCACCAAGTTCATACCGCCAAAACATGAGGACGGGGGGAGTGAGGGGTGAGGGGGTGAGGGCTACAGACTTAATTAACACAATGAAAACAGCCGCCAAGAAATGCAGTGTTTTTGGAGTTGCTCACAGCTCATTACTTTAATGTTTCCAGGCACAGGGGGAGAGTAGGGGTGCAAAGGGGATTGAGAGAAGATGCTAAGGATACAGTTAGTGTAAGTTACAATTACAGATGGCATATAGATGATTTCAAGCCCAAACACATCCCTAGCATCTGCAGATGCACAGCAATGAAAAAAAATTAAGCTCTTGAACTGAAATTCATTTGTTTAGGTGGAACACACACAAAGTCACAGCTTCAATCTCTCTCCCCGAAGAACATAACTAACGAATCACAGCCACATTACTTGTATGTAGCTCGATGGCTGAGCCAGAAGATGATTAGTGGGTAGTTAGCAACCATGGCAGCGACAACAAGCCCAAACAATCATTCTCAGGAGGCGGTGCTATCCCAAAACCTGGCAGACTGCATCTTTAATGTGGACACCCTGTTCTCTTGTTAACACTGCAGTCTTTGATGAAATCTGCCAGTTTTTTTCTCATAATGGAGACATGCCCTAATCTCCCTGGCAGCTGCTCCATTCAATAGCACTGCCTCTGTTTGTGAGCGTGCATGCATCTGTGTGTGTGTGTGTGTAGGGGGCACTGAAAGACGTCCACCTGCACAGTGGTGGTGTTTGAAGTGGAGCACTTAAGGGAGCTGCAGTAGTGGACAGAGAGGCTGAAAGAGGTGACAGACAAAGAGGAAAAAGAGAAAGGATGCAAGAGAAAGAGGAGTAGAAGAAGAGGTAGTGGTAGTGGTTGGGGGAGGAGGGGAATGTCTCATCACCAGTGTATCCAGAAGATGGGAGGCGTGCAGGAGGAGGAGGAGGAATGCTTGCGTGGGTGCTTTTGAGACCGTGGGTGCAACAGGTGTCTCCAACTGTAGAGCTGACAAACCGAGGCCAAGGCCATGCCTGGCTGGGGTTACATGGGTGTGGTGGTGAATCCAATGGGATTGGGTGGCACACAAACCCACAAACACAGACTCCTATATCACACCTCAGAACATGGTGCTGCTGCTGGTGTAGCTGCAGCTTGGCTCGGAGTAAATGTAACGCCAGCTTGAAGCCAGAAAAACGAACACGTTGCACCAACAAATCAAGCATACATGCAGTGTCTCAATTTGGATACTTCCGTTAGTACACTTACATGTAGTACATGGTGTATACTATGTACTCACTTGTGTAGTACGCAAGTTTTGACAGGGTAGTGTTGTCTCAAAACGCACACGGTGGTTACGCACTGACCGGAACCGCTTCTTCTTCTTCTTCTTCTTTTTAATGGTGAATTGCAACCAGGCAGCATTACCGCCACCTACTGTCACCTGCCAAAATATCTGCCGGCTTGTTTTCTCACTATCCGATTACAGTATAGTGGTACTTAGTGAATAAAACATGTATATAACTTACATTTGTATAGTTAGGTGTTCACTGTTTCAATTACAACTGCTACAGCTTCCTCGCCTGCCATTTTCACAAGTTTGAAATCATGTTGGTGGTCCCGCAGCTTTCGCTGAGTAGCAAAGATGGCAACCGTTGAGGGTGAGTAGTGTACAGCGTTCCACACTCAACATTTTGACTGTTATGAGTGCACCATCCGGGTACTCGCAGTGCACAGCATTTTGCCATACTTTAGTGTCAGTGTGAACGCACTATGCGCTCAAAACGGTGAGTGTAAGTACACAAGTGCGCAAATTGAGAAACAACAGGCAAACCGCTACTGCACATACACAGACACACAAAGTGGGGTGTAGATGTATTAAGGCGGGGTGTGTTTCATAATGACATGAAGAATCATTTATTACAGTGTCATTCTTTGACATTAGTTTAATATTAGTATTTAGTTTAGCAAGTAAAGAAAATGGTTAATGTTAGAGGATAGTGAATGAGTAGAATGAGATAGTAAAAGGTCTTTACTATGTATTGAAATGTGTATTTGTGTAATGGGATTATTTTCCAATAAACTGAAAGCTTAAATGTTTTTATTACATGTGTATGTGTGTATAGTTAATGTATTACAAACAATAAGGAAGTAATTACAGTATAGAGAGCAGGTTGTGAAAAGCCTGCCTGGTTCCTGTAAAGCTCTGGGTAGTAGAGAAGCTGCTGAAGATCTGTATTTCCCCCTCACTTCAGCCTCTTCCACATTATGTAGAACAGGGAAACAGATAACAAAGAATGATAAAAGTCATATCGCGTGTCAGTGACCAAGTTCTCTTTTCTCAGTGTTTAGCAGTTCTGCCTTTCTCATGAAGAAAAAAAACTGCCGGTAACTGTGAACATGAAAAAATACTGTAGTTACAAAGAAGTCTATAATGGAATGTGACTTCTAGATCATTGTGGTACATATCTGTTCTTGTGTTTTTATGTGTCCTGTGTGTGTGTGTGTGTGTGTGTGTGTGTGTGTGTGTGTGTGTGTGTGTGTGTGGGTGTGTGTGTGTGTGACAGTAGCACGAGCCATTGTCAGTGGTTTCATGGCAACTCTGAGACATGTGTGACTCATTGATAAACCACCAGTGGCCTGGTGTGTAACTAGACACCAAGGTAGAAGGCTGTTCTTTGTCTAAATTCAAACTGTAAACAGAAAAGCTGGTATTATATAGTTTAGCAGTTTTTATAAAAGGGATAAAAATGTTTCTGTTCTGGCCCTGAAAAAAGGTTGTAGATTGAAAATATTTCATCTTTGTGAGCAGCCACAAGGCTGGTTAGAGGTGTGAAACCACCAGCACTGCATGGGGGGGAATTCATGGTAAGAAGCTGGGGGTTTCCAACAAAATTAGTTATCAATGAATAAATTTGCACCCACGGTGTGTATGTAATTTTGGATCATTTCTAGCTTGAGTCTTTACTGGTGGAGGTACTGCAAAAAAGAATGACCACGTAATGGGTGCAAGGACCACAGTGTTTTACATGGTCAGTGGGAGATGTAAAATGTTTAAATTATTTGTATTAAGATGTTAACAGAGAGACAATGCACAAGAATGGCCAAGTTTTCACCTTTTTTCACTGTTCAATAATAACACCATAAATTGCATGTTAACTAAGAGAGAAAAAACTCTGATTTGTGCACCTAATTTGGAGTCCTTGGCATGTATAGTTTGACACTGCCCCTTCAATTTTGGTAAGTTTCATGTTTCTACCACCCTCTGTCTAATGACACCTTTCGAAACCAACTGGATAAATTCAAAAATGCAAAGTGGTCAATCTGAAAACAAGACCGTTTTTCTTAGTTCCTGAGAAACTGGCATTTGGGAGATATGAGGTTTTCACCTGACAGCAACAATATTTCAAAGCACACACTCTGAATACTGGTCAAAGCTGTGGTGAATGTGCAAGGTCAATGCAAACTGCGACCAAAACTGAGCCATGAGAAGTGTTTATAAAAGCTTAACTAAGTGCAGATCCAGCTCCATGCCTTTTAGCTGTTCCGGCCTACAGTATGCACAGCCAGTGTGTAACAAGCACTCACCCACATGCAAGCTTCCAGGCGGACTTTGGAGATGATGGTCCAGAGAGAGATGCTTCCCTGGATGGCAGCTGACTCCACCAACCTGTCCGCCCCCGCGGCTTCCACGGCCACCTGCTGAGCATCAGAGCCTGGTGCTGGTGCGTTCTGCTGGGGACAGACTATTTGGTCTGGATAGGGTGGTTCGGGGAAATCCACTGAGCCGCATTCATAGGCTGCTAAAGTCACTGATGCTATGTGTGGTCCCTGAGAAATAGATAAAGACAGGCGGAGTAAGAGGAAGATGAAGAGAAAAAGAGAAAGGAGTGAGTGGAGTGAATCTACCTATTGGAAGTAGTTTTGAGTCAGTGGAAGACCCCTTTGTTATTAGCATGGGGAGAAAGTGGCAGACATGAGTCAAATACTGATTTATAACATGAAGATAGTGATATGTGGGCCAGTATCTAGGCCGTCTCTTGTAGTTCCTGCAGCAGTGGAACTCTTCCTCTGCTGTTCACTATAAACTAGTATAAAGAGCTTTCCTTTCGGTATGATGTAGATGAACCATTAGGAAATGGAGAAAAACACATAGGCCTAACTGTGATTAAGCTGGAGTGTTATGCTGTTTCTTCATGCTGTTTCACAGCCTACAGGAGAAGTGTCAATGGATAAAGAGTGGAGGGCCCCGGATGGAAACAATCAAGGATGGAAACCAAAGCTGGGGTGTGGAAACCATTTGGTGTACACACACTCACCACGCACACATTTGTATACTCATTCATTCACTCAAACAAATGAACCTCAAAGACATGTCAAGGACAAAGAATGACAAGTTGAAAATATGTTTTGTTCCAATAGCAAAACAGATGATTCTCCCCACTTTTCCCAGGTGACATGCACATACACACACAACCGAGTGCAGCCATCTGCCCACAGGAGAGCAATAATAATGAAGAAAAGAGCAGCAGAAAAAGAAGCCGGTTCTAAATCCAGACTCTCTTCAGACAGAATTTATTAATGTTTGACTGTTCCTGTTGTAAGAATGAGACATTAGCATACTTAAGGTCCCGCTGTCTTTGATAGGGCCGGGTCTGGTTTACATTTCTGGCTCTTGTTTATTTACTCACTTCAATTAGGCTTCCAGTGAGAAAACAGATGAATCAAAGGAAGGAAGAGAGGTGTAGGTTGGATTTCTGGTGTGTGGTGAAAGTTTATTGAGCTGCCAGCTTTGTGTTCTTGTTCAAACCCTAAAACAAGTCATCCCAATATCCACACAGCCGCTGAGTAGAGAGACTCCTAAGGCCACACACGCACGCACGCACGCACGCACGCACGCACGTACGCACGCACACACACACATGAGAGGACATCTCCATTTTAATACACTTCTGGCATTTTGAAATAAAGGACCAGCATTTGAAGTCTCTGAATAATTCCTCATAAAATACTTTAAAATAAATTAAATAATGAATTTCATTTAACACACCTGTTTTAAAGAATTTAATTTCCTATTTAGGTCAAAGCAAAGGTGTGGACACTGGCTTACTGAACACAACAGGGTACAAAATGTACAACAATTCCTGTGAAAACTATATGCTATTCCTTCAGCATAAATTCACTTATCAAAGTTTGTTGTCTGAGAGGAACAAGGGAACTATTTGTACAACTGGCTGTTGTTGGCTATACAACTCTGACTCATTATGACAATAAGGTTGATAACATCGTCTGAGAGCCCAATGTTTGATTAAGTTTTATACTGAACAGGATCCAGATTCCTCTGTAAGGATGCATGTTACACACTGAACAATGATCTAGATGGATCTGAAATGACAGAGATTATCAAACAAGTCAGTAACACTAGTGTGATCCCTGCAAATAAAGGCAGGTCCACGGAGTGGGAAGATGTAAGCGGGCCCTGTGTACTCTGTGTATTCTATGTGTTTACACTCATGCGTATGTGTGCAAAGAAAGGGTGCTCCCAGTGACGCACAGGGCCAGTTTGGCATTACGCAATGTAGCACCAAAGCAATCTGGCAAACCTGGGGTGGGGCTGGAACTTCCGGAGCTGCACGGGACAAAGCAGGACAGGACAGGACGTGGGAGGGCAGGACAGTAGCGTGTTAGGCAACAGGAAACAGCAATGTCTTCTCCAGGAATAATGCACTCCCTTAGATGATACAGATTAGTTTCTATACACACAGTATTAATAAGCAGGCGCAGTCACATATACATTAATAATTAAAAAAAAAAAAAGACTTCCAGGACTTCACACACTTGTTTTCTTATAAAAGCAGAAGACAAATGGGAAAATATTTAGTGACCCAGGGGGAGAAGCCAAGAAACTCCCAGCACTGGCCCAGTCAGACTGGATACTCCCCAGCCTCACATCCTCCCCACTGACTCTCCAGTGGGATCACACTGCCCTGACATACGCACGCACGCGCGCGCGCACGCACGCACGCACGCACGCACATACAGACTCCTCAAGCAGAATATTGGTGTAGCCAAGAAAGACTATATTACTCTTGCTCACACCTTTATCTCAGGCAATGTGTGTTTACCAAACACACACAGACAGCCTGCCAACAGAGAGTGTTGCGTGACTCTGAGTACCTGCTCTCTCTCTGTCTAATGCTGTGTCACTGCTTCTCACTTTACACAAAAGCCAAGTCCTCTCATATTGTACAGGTGACTCACCATTAATCTGCAGCCCTGCCCCCAACATCCAGGTAGCTGCTCTGTCTCATTTTGTTTCTGACTTGATGACACACACAGGGAGGCACACAAACACACATTTCATCTCCTAAAAAGGCATAGATGATGACTATAAAATACACTGAAAACTAAGTAAAAGCAAGTCTAAACAAATGGAGCTACAACCTCAAAAGCACAGACTCCTTTTGTTTTGAGCCTGGAGTGAGGCACAACCAGCAAACCCTGATCAGCAGACCTCAGAGACCTGCTGCTGATGTAGGGCTGCAGACGCTTTGTAATGTAGGTAGTTGTCTGACCATGCAAGGCTCTATATGTGATCACAAGCACCTTGAACTGGATTCTGAATTTGATGGGCAGCCAGTATAAAGCAATCAAAATAGGTGTCACTTTCTCAAAAGCTTGGCAGCAGTATTTTGTACTTGTTAAGACACGAGAAGGGAATCGCAGTATTCAAGCCGTGAGGGAATAAATGCATGGATAATAATTTCGAACTCAGCAAGGGACACAACGGGCCTGAGTTTAGCAATGTTCCTCAGCTGGTAAAATCATGAGCAAACCAAACAATTTACATGCTGTTCAAGACTCAAAGCATGGTCCATAGAAACACCTAAGTTACGGACGGAAGGTTTAACAGAAGAGGACAGAGAGCCAAGACTCTCCATCACTTTCGGAACAATGCCAGCTGGGGCAGAAATGAGCACTTAGGTTTCATAAGTATTCAAATGTAAAAAATGATCAGACATCCAATTTTTCATGTAGTTTATGTAGTTTTGTAAAACAGACAGTTAGTTTTACAATATTTTGGGGCTTAACTGAAATGTAAAAGTACTTACAAAGCACTTCCAAAGCAAAGAGCATCGGACCCAGGACAGAACCTTGGGGAACACCACAAGACAGTTTCAGTTGAAGAGGAAAAGTTATGTACAGTGACTGAAAACTCCTGCCTGAAAGGTAAGAATAGAACCACTCCAGTGCTGAGCGAGAGATTACCACTCACTGTCTGAGCCTCTCAACCAAAATACGGTGGTCAGCAGTGCCAAATGTGGCACTGAGGTCGAATAGAACCAAAGCAGAACATTCTCCTGCATCACTATGCATTAAGAGATCATTTGAGACTCTCAGAAGAGCAAAGCAGCTTCTGAAAACGGCAGCAAGTCCTCCACCGCGTCCTGAAATCTAGGCACACTGGAAAACATGTAATCCTTCGGACACAGCTCGATAAGAGGGGCATGTTCCGTGTTCCTCTGCCAAGTTTCGGTCACAAACAGAAAGTCTAACTTCTTAGACTGGATGATGTCATTTAGCACAAATGTTTTGTTGGCTATAGAGCGAGTATTTGAGTAGACTCCTGGCTGTCAGTGGGAGAGCCACTGGGAAATGTGCGCAGATGACGGGGCATTGCCTGCCACACAGATACACCCCCCTGCCCGCTGGTGGGGGGGGGGAGCAACCACCTACCCAGGAGTCCCAGGAAAAATGGGCCGAAGACAGGGAAGTCTGACATCTCCAACCATGGGGAAGGGTAAATTATTCCACGGAGCAACAGGATACGCCAAGGAACAGTTCATCAGAAGCAATCTGTGGCATTTTCTGACAACCGCTCACTTCCAGAGCCACATCAGCTTCACCTGGATTCCGGCCCTTCTCCCTCGCAGCTCCCTCGAACATCGGTGCTGGAAGCCACCGCCGGGATCGCCAGTCGCAGACACACATGGGGGCAACATGGATTTTGAACACTGTGATCCACCACAGACGTTCTGATGTAAAGAAGAGTCTGCCGATCATACACCCGAGCCGAAAATCCATCATTAACAGAAGAACAAACAAAGCAGCACACAGGACAGGTAGGGCAGCGGCAAAGCCAAACACAGGCGCCATCTTATACACTGTAAACAATGTTGTGGTGAGGGCTTATGCGTGTGTGCTGAAATAACTATTCCACTATTGAGATTTGCTGAATGTTGATGATGTTTGCAGCCACTAAAATACTGACAGAGGCACACAGTTCCTCTCTCTGACCCGATGGGATCCACAATGGAGGCAGCATTGCTGGCATTCCTGTGGCGACCTGCAGAAACCAACGCCTGGCCTCCAAAACAAGTGGGATCCCCACTCCTGGGTATGAGTACATCCACGCGGACTCTGAGAAGACACACAAAGTTTGGATCTGGTAATAAAATATGTATCTATGTGTGTATCATCACTATTACAACTCACTGGGTTTTTCCACCAAAATTAGCGTGTATATGCAGGATTTTTAAATATGGGAACACCCGCTAAAAATAGACGATAGACCCCTTTCCGATTGCCAGAAGATGAGTATGCCTTTCTGTTTTTTTTTTCTTCTGGTGTGTCAGCTTTCCCATACAGTGCACTGTATGGGAAACTGCAAACTCTGCTGTTCATTCACTTGATATATTCACTATTAAACTTAAACTCTTCACTGCTCCGAGCGCATGCCCTGCATTCACCATCACTCTCACTCACTCACTCACTCTCTCTCTCACACACACACACACTCACTCACTCAGCACAGGGTTAGTAAACAGTGAAGCAGCATGGGGGCCAGTGAAAATGTCACGGTTTAAATATCTGTTTATTCAGTCTCTTTCAAACTCTGTTTGAGTGCTGCTTGGACGGAGACAGACAGCTGTGATGATGTGCATGCGTCATTCATCATGAATCGTGCAGGTAAAGTGGCAGAAAGTAGCATGTTCACCTGGGTGTTGTGTTTACATTAATGCCGAATGGAGCTGGAACCGATGAATACCTGTGACTGCTGCAGAGTCATTTGTCCCAGGAGCGAATGCCAATTGTAACCTTTCCCATTTCCCAAGTCAAAAGCCACATGTTAGCGGGTGTTAGTGGGTTTTTTTTGGCCAGTGGAGAGAGGTATTAGTGCTATGGAGCACATGAAGGACACACATGCGTGATACACATGGGACGTGATACACATTCCTATTCATGCTATTCTGCTGTTCAACAGTTAGTAATGTTGGTGCGGCAAGAAATGTGGCAATGCACCAACAAAGGCAGTGAAGAAGAAGACTGCGAGCTAGCAGATATGGTGCAAACGGGTACAATGCAGGAGTAAAAAGACAGGTGTTTGGTTACATTCGTTAATTAGTAGTGATCAATGTGGCCACTTGAACTTCTGACAGAAGTTTGACATGATGAAGGTGAACTGATAAATTACTTTTGATGTGTATTAAATTGTTCCTTAACCTCTATCCTGGACAAGTGACAGGGCTTGGCTACAAGCATGGCAGTTGCTAAAGCACATGAGCGGAAAGCAGCTTCCTCTCAGTGCCACGGCATGAACAGTGTCTGTCAATGTGTGCCCACTGAAGGAGGAAGTGAAAGCTGGTTGGCCAATAGCTGTTGCTGAGATCAGAGCTACTGACGTAGACTGTCTACCCCCTTCTTTGGTCCTGGGGATCCAGCGCAATTGTTATAATAGTCTTGAATTGTTAAACATGTGATGTATAAAACAATACTTTCTTTTGTGTGACCTTGTGTGTCACAGTGACAGTTGTTATTTGCATTAAGTCAGCAGACAAACACACTCATAGCATAATGTAGCAGTGTAGGCGCGACAACTTAAATTGCAATGCAGCTTGTGCAAGGAGGGGGCTTTTTACATTTCAAATTAAAGCTACTGGTTAACCTAACCTGACGCCATCATATTGTTTGTGTTTATACAGAACCAGAAGCCGTCATTGGAAACTGTTTGGAAGGGTAGGCGCATTCAAAAAATACTTGGCAGGTTGTTGGAAGAACCATCTGTCTCTCAAACTTTTTCAATGAAGAGATATTGTCAAGTTCTGATATAAGTGACGCTATTGCGGTATTGCAGCATCTACACAGAGCCGCCATTGTTGTTTTGAACGAACAGTCACGCAGCTCACACACTAAACCACGCCCTTAGCTGTCAGTAGCTCCTCACAGGGCGCTGCCTGGTCTGAACCCGACCCAAACACATTAACATGGAGCCTGACAAGATGGATTTCTGCGATAAAGTGATCCTGTGATATCGCGATATCGCAAGAATCCAGCTGCCGTGCAAGGTAACCAATGCCTAGGGGGTCCTCAGAGTTACTGCCAAAATGCCCTAGCAGATGCAGCATAATCGCCCCTGCCACCAGTCATGGCATGGACTCCTCTTGTTAGTTTATGGTGGCAAATGTAGTTGCTTCCGAAGCCCCAAACCAGACATTAATGAATGACCATAAACTGACCAATTCTCAGCGACCACGACCACAGGATGGTCCAGTCATTAACAAGTCACTGTGGTTGTCAAGGGCCATTGAAGCACATTAGACACGGTCCGGCTAGCATAACCTGTTAACCGCTTCTTACAGTGGGAGACTGCTGGAGGCACAGCCGGACAAACATTAGAGGTTAGTTCGTTATGAAGAAGCCCTGGTCAGGATCTCAGAGGGAGGTAAGAGAGCGCTGGACTGAGGCCAGTGATGGAGCACAGACAGAGGAGGGGTGGGTGTGTTTAGAAGTGGCTAGTAAGCACACAAATGCACGCACGCACACACGCACGCGCGCGCGCACACACACACACACACAGAGATGATGGAGGTTTGAGGGGCTGGTCCCAGTGATTTATCTATGTGGTTTCACCATATGACATCATGTTCAGAAACCTCACCCTGACTAGCAGACAGACACACTCACTCTAACCCCCCACTGAGTGATGGATTATACACTCGAAAGATTTCGAAAAGCTTTCATTTCAATCCAAATCCAAATTTTTTTTCCCCCAAAGATGGTTATGGTTTCTGTCATTTTACAGTGTAGGTATCACGTGGATGTATGTTCAAGTGTTTTTTTCCTGATATGTTTGGTTTTAATTTGTTATTTGATGCCATAAAAATGGGGTGAAACGTCATGATTGACTCGCAATTGGTCGGTACAAGGGCGAGACTTTGACACTGCAGCTCCACGGCCTGATCACTACTGCGCTAGTCTTGCGGAGCCAGCCCCATTTCCACAGCGCTCCTGGGGGAAGGTCTGGATTCAGTGTGCTTTCACTCCTGGATAGGGAAAAATCTCCCTGGCCTGCAGTTCTTTAAACCAATCACAATTGTCCAGGACAGCGCCACGCCCTGGTGCCTCTGCAAAACTGCGTCAGGAGGGAAACCGTTTTGGTGGAACAGCTCTTTGCGCAGAGCAGGCCTGCCTTATTACACAATCCAAATCTTCTTCAAAACTTGTCATTTTCAGCGTGTAGGTTGATAGCTCGGAGGCTGTTGTTGTTTCCTGTAGTGAAGGGAATTTGAGAATGGAAACACCGACTTCCTGTATGGACAGGAAGAAAGGCTTTATCCAGGCACTGTTCACCATGTAAGCCAGACTACTATTGCACAGAGTCTAGCTCCAAAATTACAAGATGCCAGCGCTCGTATCTGGGATATTTTGGCATGTGTGTACAGGAGAATATACTGGAGGCACATTCGCAAGTCTGCCCTCTCATTGGTTACCGCTTTGCAAAAGTTGACTCAAAGTCAACTTTTGGAGAGCTGGCACTTTTTCCGCCATCAGTGGACTGCTCATACCGCTGCTCTCATAGGGAATGAATTGAACCGCTCCGCCGCTATTGAAGCTGCCTCTGAAATCCCAGCGTTATGAAGAAGAAGACGAATTACTTAAAAATCCTAGATGAAATAAATTGCACTGTTTTTTTCCTCTTCTTTTTTTGCCAAAGGAAGTGAAAGCCCTTTTGTGGTATTTCATATTTAAACCCAAAGTTAGCTTCCCCTCATGAGCAGCTGCAGATCCATAACATACCAGTGTAAAATTCCCAACCAACATATCTTTATGGTACATAAGTAATACCATCCTTCAGTAGTAGGAGGATCAAATCCAAGCGATAAAGTTCTGACACACTATCTAGATGTAGTTAAAAATGAATGGCTTCAAATTGAATTTAAGAGGTGTTGAAGTTAAAGCAAGAGATCGATTACTGCCAGTGGTGAGTCAAGAGCAGCTTTTCAGCTTATCAAAGAGCTGCTGAACTTGATCCTGATGTGTCACTCATGTTCCGGGTAACATGCATGCAAGGTATCAATTCTCACTTTGGTGAACAGAGGAGCGATTATGCTATGTCGAGTCATGTTCAACACAGAAAGCATGTACAGCGAAGTCAAGAAAAGTCTGAATCAATATACTGGCAAAGTCCACACAGCCATCAGAGTAAATCCAACACTTTCTGAAGAGCCAATCCCGAGCCTTATCAGCTCAGAGTTCAGAAACAACTCTCTAATCAACACAAAAACCCCAAACAGTTATGAGTCGTGGAAAATTTAGCCCAGGTCACCAGCAGGACTGTATGAGTCACAACTCAAACAAAGCAACCGGGTTTCTGTCTATGTGAACGTGAAGGTGCTCCATTGTTTGCTTCTGGGGTTGCAGCAAGGCTCGTCACTGTAAAAGGCACACAATGGTCAGGTGAGTGAGGGGGTAGTGTAACGCATGCACACGCACACACACGCACACACACGCACACGCACACACACACACACACACACACACACACACACACACACACACACACACGCACACACACAAACCAGTCCTTTGTCCGATACCCTGACATGCTGTGACCGAGTTTCCCTCACCCACATGTTCTTGTCAGACTGTGAATGTGTGGGCAAACGGCACACTTAACTGTATAACGGCATATGAGCGGGAGAACTTTAAGGACCTGAGGAGGAGTGTGTAAGTGTGATAGTCACAACAATGCAGAGACAGTGTGTGGAAGCTACACTCTCAGACCTGCTATGCGCTTACAGCAATAGTTGGGGTTAATTAAAGCTGTGCTCCTAGTAATTGCCAACAGCCAAAACTTAATTTTAGGGAGTTTGCTGAGGAAAATCTGTATATTCTACACAAACCTCCTCTGCAACCTATAATTTAGCAATCCTAAAAGAAACTGAATATAGAAAACTACAGAATGTGCCTTTATTTAGATGAGCCACTGGTTTATTTTTTGAAAGACAAGGCACTGTAAATCATGAGTCATAAACACGCTACAGTACAAACATGGTTAGATTTTTTATGATCCCATAGGATTGCTGATGCTTTTTCCCCCCCAATAGGCTGCTGAAATTCATGCTCCCAGAAAGACACAACATGTCCACCTCTCACTCATAAAACAGCTCAAAGCTAGGACGGATAGAAAAAAAGTCTACCCTAGTTGCTATTATGTAAACAGCGTGTGCAGCTTCAATTATAATGACTTTAATTCTTTGTTGCTGTTGATTTAACGTTGAGCACAACAATTTTCATGCTGCCCATAATGACTTAATGGCAACAGCCATTACTGAAAGTAATTTAATGGTGGATGAGCTCTCTTCTAAAATATTTACAGCATTCCCAAGCTTTCAAGAGTCACACTCATCGCAAACCCCTTTTCAGTTAAAAGAGGATTTATGGAGGGCAGTGACACTAGTTGTCACTAGAAAACAAATACTTAAAAACCTAAGTGGGGATGAAAGCCGGTCCCACTCATAATTGTGATCTTCACAATCATTATGGCAGATACATGCGCAGGTGCAGGACTCTCAGTGTGCATAAGTGTGCATGTGTGTGTACTGATCCTTTCCTCTGCAGCCCCTGATGAAATGAGATCTCTCTAGTGCTCCTGCGTGATTTTATTGTTTTCATGGTCTGTATTATAAGCACCCACCCACGACCTCCTCCCTCAGAGCAGCTGGATAAAATACACTTGATAGTGTGCCAAGAAGTGTGCTTTTTTTCTTCTCCATGCCTGAGTTGCAGGGTTTTATCTTTCTCCAATAACCAGTCCTGTCGGTGTACAATGATCTCCCGCAGTCTCAGCGGGACGCAAACACAGAGAGGAGACACAGGGCAGCAATTGCCCATGTCAGGGAACAGGAGAGCTGCCACTTCTGCTCTGGTTTCATTGACTGGGATGGTTTGCATGCTACTGGCTCTGCACCCCCCTCTGTTGGTGGCTCTGCAGTACTCTCATAATTTAATGTTTACTGCTTCCTGCCAACCACTGAGGATGTGTGCTGTTAATATGTGATATGTGGTCATTTATTTCCCACAAAACACCTATTAGCAGCAAAAGATTGTCATGTCACAGAGGTCAAACAGAAGCCATGCATGTAGCAGTGCCCAGTTCAACAAAGTCAACACTGTGTCAGCAGAGAAAAATGTGACCACATATTTACTGTAACTGGAGGAAATGGAAAAAATAGTTTCAATCGAGTAAACTCCTTTAAAGAAGTCAGAAAAGGGACAGATAGTCGACCCACGTTAACCGACCATCAACAGTTAACCGACAAGCAGGAAACTTTCCCAGTTCACCCGTCCGGGAGGCTCGGACATATATGTTCAGCAGCCACAATGTTGCGTGCATTGTTGTGTGGACACATGCAGCCATTTTGCCAGAATGGAACCGCATGTGCGTCCGCAGAGCGAATGTCCGAGCCTGTCTCCACCACATCAAGCTGCGAGGTTGTCAGCTGTGTGTCTGCCTGGTATACTCTGTGTGCAGGACAGTTGATTTAACCCACTGGTCCTCATTGATACAGTGGCACGTGTCACATAGATCTCCGCTGTGATCGGCATCCAGTGTCCAGTGTCGGTTGTGAGAGCCACGTACGGAGCAAAAAAAAAGGAGCTTAAAACACACCTTACTAGTGCAAAGTTTGCACCAGTAAGTTAAAGGTGCTCTGTGTAAGTGTCAGAAAATCCTTGTTTTTAATGACACCTGTGGCCGTCTTCTAGCCGGGGCTGCAAAATGTATCTAACGGAAACACATATATATAACACAACATAACACAGCATGTGTAGACTCCGTGCTGTGTGCCTGTAGTTTGTTGACATTAGCGGTCTCCATAAGCGAGCATTAGCATTAGCTGAGCCTGCTGTGTGAGCGCGCGTTGAGTTTTGCGGAAAATTCGACCCGAATCCTTCACATGCCCACAGCGCCCACAGGCTGTTACAGGCAGCAGAGAAAGTTGGGGATGGTCTCATTTTTTAGGTTAAATTACAATCCTTTGACCCAAGGGCAATAAAAATGTATTAATAAATGTAAAACGTTACACATTTTAACTAGCAGTTAAAAAATAGACTGTACAGCCTAATTTTCTTTTACTATGCAAGAAACTTTGTATTACCTTTTCATTTTTATTCTAATAATATTGTTTTTAACTGTTTAACTGATCGGTCAAAATTCTTAATGCCGGTTAACGGTTAAACAGTTAATTATTAACATCCCTAGGACAGACACATGATGACAACTGGGATGGTAGGGGAAGTCATGTGACAACACAGAGTCACATGTTATGTCATGTGAACAAAGCACTACAGAGGACCGTGATGGTTATTAGAGTGCAATACTGTAAGTATTCACACCTTTATACATCATACAAAAAGGTGGGAATTACCAAAGAATTGCTAATGTAATAGATTACGAGAAAAACTGGTATACAGTGAATGTATTTGTTAGTAGTTTTATGATTCACTATGCTGTTCAATTATCTGATATATTGCAGCCTTTTCAATTTTCATTTGTCAGGGAGACAATAAATTAATCTTCAGCCGGAGCTTTTATGTGAATAAAAATATTGATACTTGGTATCAATATAATGATACAACATGTAAAGTATTTCAATACTAGTCTGCACTGATTTTTCTGGTTTATCAACATCTTAAAACCACTGGCGCCCTCTACTGACTCTTAATAGTAATGAACTGGGTCAATTACAAACATCTGACAATTTAGAAAGAAAGTATTATTTACAAATACAATGGCTTTCATTAATTAATTAATCTATTCCTTTCTACACGCCATATTTAATAACAGAGCATAATCATGGTAGATTTGATTCTAATATACAATACTATTTAGCAGAATCTAAGTGCAGCTTGATGGGACTGCAACTAACAATGATTTTCATCATCTATTCATCTAGCGATTACTTTCTCGATTAGTCGTTTAATCTATAAAATGTCAGAAAATATTGAAAAATGTCCAGTACAATTTCCCAGAGCCGACCAACAGTCTACAACCACAAGATCATAAAGGCACAAGATACCCTATTTAGATTTAAGAGGCTTGAACCAGGGAAGTGTGGCCATTTGTGCTTTAAAAAACAGACTTAAACTATTAACCGATCGTCAAAATTGTTGCCGTTAATTTTCTGTCAGTCAAGTAATTGTTTAATTGATTGATTGTTTGAGCTCTGCTCCTCACAATCGGGACGTTTTCTGAAGTGAAATGCAATGAAAGTGTTTCACCAAATTGTTGACTGGATGAGAAACTGTGTGTACACCTCTAGTGGTGCACTTGTATACCACTTACAGACTAACTGTGGGGGTGTTGTTTCCAAATGTTGACATGGGGGTAAATCAAAGTCAAGAGCTGGTAAACACAGAGGCCCACTTCAGTTCTCATTTCTACCATATTATGAAGTCTTACGGAAAACAGTGCCAAAAAGGTCAAGCAGCAAGTGTTAGATTTGTACGTTTGTGAAGACATCTTATAAAGTGTTCTGAAGTTGTTTGACCCAGTTATAATCACTGACTCCTAGTCCCTTCATCCTTTCACCCAAGGGCAATAAAAAATAATTAATACATGTAAAGAGTGACGCATAGCCCCTTTAACAGCCCAGGCCCTGGTGTGAAGGTTTAAAGCACACCTCGCTCGGACGTCACCACTTCCCGGGGCTTTGGTCTGAATCTCTCGCTATGAAAAAAATCTTTTAACTGGAAATCTAAAAAAACCTTCATTCACTGGGTCAACCTACTTACAAAACACATTTCAATAGAGAGAATAACAGCTTACAGAAAAAAACAATATATCTGTTTTAACCCATCTATCATCGAGGGCTGTCCTCAATTAAAGAAATTCTGATTTGATTTTGTCGATTAATTGATTAGTTGATTTAATTGACAGATCTGTAAAACTTTGTTTCTCCACAAAGAATCATACAAAAGCACCACTTTAAATCTTGTGTTTACCAGAGATGTGCTCATAAGGTTCTTGGAAGTAAGTCATTCAGCATGAAAAAAGCATTAAAAAAAATGACTAATCGACTAAAGAAATCT
>JAOVVB010261618.1:0-19063 GCA_028570985.1 Heterobranchus longifilis | reverse complement strand
AGAGAGAGAGATGGAAGGCATTCTTTCGGGGCTAATCACAGAGGGAGGAATAAATCCCACACACACACACACACACACACACACACACACACACACACACACACACACACACATGCTTGGGGCTACATTCACTTAATTTACTTTAGGGATTATGGTGCTCCTTAATTGTAAACACATTCATTAAGGCTTGTTAATAAGCGTTCCTGCCGCTGGTGTGAGTGATGCAGAAGCTGCCTTTTCTCGTGTCCTCAGTGGTGACGGTTGTTTATCCACACACACACACACACACACACACACACATACACAAACGAGTGTGTGTCTGAGACCTGCTGAGCTGCAGAGACAGAGCAGCACACACATCCTCTCAGTATCCACCAAATGTATCCACATCTATCTATTAAATAAAAGCTGTTGTTACAAGTTAGCGCCTATATCATATTAAAACATGTAAATGCGCGCACACACACACACACACACACACACACAGTTCTTGCCTTTGTGTTAACTATGGTTTTTTTGGCTCTGTATTTGCCATGATGACATGGGAGTACACTGAGCACACACACACACACACACACACACACACCCACTTAGTGGGATCCACACATCCCTGCTATGATTGGAGTTAAAGAGAAAACTTGAGAGATGGTGGTGTTGTGCTCTGCAGCGAGTGGTGATGTCTGACCACCGATTGTTTTTAGTGAAAAGGGGGTAGAAAGAAAAAGCAGAGATCACTGAGTGCAAAGACGGAGAAAAATGTCTTCCAGTGTATTGTTTTTCAGCTTCATCTCTGTAAGATAATCAGTAAATAGAGAGGTGTGGCTGACATATAGCATCTCTTTTCCTGTTCAGTTTACAGAGACGGTTTCCATGGTTACCTGTAAATAAACTCTGCCTAACTATGAGGGCTGCGTTATAATGAGTGTGTGCATGTGTAAGTGAAATACTTTGAAGTCTTCAATTCTGTAATTTTGAGCGAGAATGATGATGATGATGATGATGATGAAGGTGCCAATTCTGTTCAGTTTGCAGAAAGAGGAGGGTCAGATGAAATAGAAGGGAGCGGTTGCCATGCCAACATGGCTGCATATTTAAGCTGGTACACAGGGATGAGATGAGAACAAGTTTTAGCTTTAAAAATAATAATATACTGAAGTGGAAACGGTGTTTTAAACAGGCAATTTTGTTTGTTACAATTCTGAAACCGGCAACATATTATAGGTACAACGGTGCCTCGGCATGCGAATTTAATCCATTCCAGAGGTGAGCTCTTAAGGCGAAATTTCATATTACGGAATGCATTCTCCCATTGGAAATTATGTCAAAAACGTCGCAAAAAATATGTAAACTCGCTTGAACGGCTCCCGAGCGTACGCACACATTCGCTAGCGTTTGGTTTGGCTCAGTGCGAGAATGCTTTGCATGCCATGGCAAATTTCTTCAGTCCTTAAGTGAAAAGTCATGAGGCCTGGCATTCGTATGCCGAGGGACCGCTGTACCTGTACCTTAATTTCACATAAAACCCTCTGCGTGTCCACTTGGCACACACCCACTGGTTGATTTGTTTTTGTCGGTGGTGATGGTTTGCCATGTGTACGCATCAATGCAAGCATACACTAACCTGAATGTCCCTCCAAAAGAAGACCACACCCTCTATGAGAAGGTCGTCTTTATTTAAACTAATTGAAAGGTGCATTTTTAGAAGCCTGAAGTGACTCAAATCCACAATGTTTTTACACTAATCTGATTTAAAGGCTGTCTGAATGCACAAATCTGAAGTTTTGATGATCTGATTTGAATCACTTTGTAATGGGGACCTAGATTGGATATTTGTCTGATGTGACATGAATAGGAATGTCAGATGCCTCTGTGGATGTGTAGGGCACCGTCGTCACCAGCACCGGCAGCACAGGGATTTCATAGCACTGCAAACAATAGCTGCTAAAACAGTTAAATCAAGGCTTCTGGCTTTCTTCCATCTTCTGTAACTCAACAAATACAGCTGACTATATATTTGTTACCCCGAGCAAATTTTTGATCAAATCAGATCCATTGTCTGAAATGAACGAGTGTAGATAAACGTCACTTGTAATTATGGGCATGAACCATCACAACATGCAAATCCGATCTGACCAAAAATTTGGAATCCAACATTTAAAACATAAGCACATAAGACACAAAAAGGATAAACACAAAGTCTGTTTAACATTTCGGCTTCATTCTCATTTGTGTTTCATGTTCATGTGAACATGTGGTTAACGCTCTCGTCTTACACCTCCAGGGTCTGGGTTCGATTGCCCCCGCAGGGTCTGCGTACATAGGAGTTTGCATTTTCTCCCCGTGCTTGGTGGTTTCCTCCAGGTACTCCGGTTTCCTCCCAAAGACATGCAGATTAGGCTAACTGACGTTCCCAAATTGCCCATAGTGTGTGAATGCTTGTGTACTGTAGGCGTGTGTGCCATACGATGTATTTGTGTTCCAAATGAATGCCGTCCTTTAGAATCAAATCTCTAATTGCCTTTTACAAAATTTATTTGATATTTTGATAAACAAATGAAGGTATTTGATGCTGGCAAGAAATACACAGTAGGGTTTTACTGATTTTATAATTTTTTTTAAGACACTAAATTGTTTCTTATTTTCATAAAAAAGGAGAACAATGGGATGATAAACACACTTCAGTATTGTGCATTATTTATTGTGGCAGCCATTATCTTTGTTGTTCGTGGAAAAGCAAAATGCATAACTGAATAAAGTAACGAGAGGCGTTCAAGTCAAACAGGGATTTGTGATGACGTTTCTGGTAAAGGAAGACGTAAGCAAGGCACCGTCATACTGACTGAACTTTCAACCTTGATGGTTTCCAAGCACTGGTGAAACGCTGAGATAAGTGATAGCTGTGTTCTGATATTTTTACACAATCAAAAGTCCCTGTTTGATATGAACGCCGCTCATCATATTTCTCAAATTATGCTTTCACAGGGACAAGGTCAGTGCTTGACTGATCTTGAAAAGCATTAATATGTTAAGCTTAAAATAGGACCGGTGTGTAAATATTCTTTGAAATCAATTGTGCATGTTCACACATCTGCACTTACACACACTGGAAAACACAATAGCAAATGCAGCATTCAGAATTTTCTAATTATAATTGGACTTCTTGAGCCTGAGCTCAGCCGTAGAGACCCGAACTCTTTAATGGTCGTTATTTGTCGTCGGCTTCGTTATGGAAAGGCATCTCAGGGTTCAATCAATTTAAATAACCTCATAGATGAAAGACAGGTGGGGCGTTTAATGTCTCGCTTCTAGGTAGCTAGCAGACGTCAGTGTCAGTGTCAGGAGGTGTGTCAGACCTTTGCTGTAAAGATAAGAAGCCTAACACCTGCTCTCGTGGCATGCTGCCTGTAGCTGAAGCGTGTCCTTGGCGTATTAACGTGCTCACAGCCAGTTTGAGATGAGAAGACAGGAAATGTGCAGTTGCTCTGTCATAGTGAGGGAATATAATTAAATCAGACTGAGAAGTAATGCATATTAATTAAGTGATATGTGAGTGTGTGTAGTGTGGAGCTGCGATGACAACGTACTGTATCTCTTGCAGATCTTTTCAAAATTCAGCACGTTTAACTCAAAATTTGACTTTTTAACTGAACTGCCGCTGTCAGAATCCTGTGCTGATTTTTGTGTGGCCTGCAGCTCTTCATGGGGATGAGCTCTCGACTGTAGACCCGCATCCAAGTTTAGCCTTTTGCTAATAGGGTTGGACAAACATGCTAATCGGTGCTGTTAGTCTGTCTTGTCTGTGTACACACAGCTGTGGTTCCTCTTTACCATGCTCCTGCCAGGACGGGTAATTAGAGTCAGGATGTAGACTCTGGATGATTTGGTAACACGCTTGGTTTTGTATAAGAATCGGTGTAGTTAACAAAATAGAAGACAGACACTACTGAAAATGAAGCAAACACAAACGCACAGAATTAACTGTGCTTGTGATAACTGCACTTGTGAGAGTGGTGTTATGTCGCCTGTCATTGTGTTAACTGTGCTTACTCTAGCTGTGCTTGTGATAAAACTGCTTAATGAACTGTAACTGTGCTTGTGTTATCTGTGCTTATTGTGGCTATGCTTGCAGTGACTGTGATTATAGTGACTGTGCTTGGAGTGAGCGTCCTGTGTTCGCTGTGTTAATGGTAACTGTGCTTATAGTGACTGTGCTCATATGAATGGTGCTTGTGATAACTGTGTTTAATGTGGCTGTGCTCGCGGTGACTGTGCTTATGGTGACTGTGCCTATGGTCACTGTGCTAGTGGGAACTGTGCTTATTGTAGCTGTGCTTCATGTAACTGTGCTTGTGTTAACTTTT
Organism: Heterobranchus longifilis; assembly: GCA_028570985.1. NCBI lineage: Eukaryota > Metazoa > Chordata > Actinopteri > Siluriformes > Clariidae > Heterobranchus > Heterobranchus longifilis. The sequence continues at coordinate 14,702 of JAOVVB010261618.1, read as the reverse complement.
TTGGGCGCAAATTAGCTGTGATGTGTGCGCACAGGTAACTGTACTTGTGTTATCTGTGCTTATTGTAACTGTGCTTGAGGTATATATGCTTATTGTAATTGTGCTTGTGTTAACTGGGCCTGGGTTAAATGTGCTATAATTTGAGTGTTATGTTAACTGTTCTTGTGTTAACTGTGCTTGTGCTAACTGTTCTTATTGTACCTGTGCTTAAAGTAATTGTGCCTGTGTTAACTGTGCTTTGTGTTAAATTGTCGCTGTGCTTCTGTTAATGGTGCTTGTGTTAACTGTGCTTTTGGTAACCATGCCTGTGTTAATGATGCTTGGCTTTAACAGTGCTTGTGTTAACTGTGCTTATGATGTCTGTGCCCATCACAGATTGTTAAAACAAATACTTAGAGTGCCTGTGCATACTGAAAGTAGGAGCATGTTATACTAATAAGTAGGTTTCAATGATTGGATGATTTGTTTGTGTGTCTGCGTTAGACCTTAAAACCTTTCAGTGTGGCTCTCACGGAAGTCATGCAGTGGCAGACAGACGAGTGCATTTTTATCCGCTGCAGGTGTTGCACTAGACTACAGTTATAGCTAGATTTGTGTTTTAAGTTCCAAAAGTCTACTGTGCACAGTTCAGTGTGTAACCTGTATCTTTATCAACTTTTTTCAAATCAAGTGTTATTCTCCTTTTTTTTTATCTGTACATATTAAGTTTGGAGGCACAAAGGGCACAACGGGAATGAAAGGTAGCATTTAGATATTTTAATAATGTTAGTAATGCTGGCACAATTACTTTGAGTGCTTTGTGTGCTTCTCTCTCGCTGTGCTGCTGGATTATTCTTGCTCATTATAAGCCTCCCATCATCCATGACATCGCCCTGCTGTGTGTGTAGCATTACCTACAGTGCTCTACAAAAGAGGTCACCTGACCCTAGCATTACCTACAGCATTACCTACACCATTACACCTCATCTGATGAGGGCAGCAGTTACAAACCAGCTCTACTCCAACTATTATTTCCAAAATAACATATTTGTCAACTCAGTTTTTTAAATCTGTCTCTTCTTCTGAATATTCTTCTGTTTACATTTTCTTATGATTTTTGCAAGTATTCTTTTTCTCCCAGCCTTTTTTTTTTTTTTTTTTTGTGCTTGAGAGAGCTGATAATCATGCACACCTCTACACCCGTATGCCTCTATATTGGCATTAGAGCAGACATGGATCAAAGTTCACATCCATTTGAGGGATGATAGGCAGAGACCAAAGCTCTCATAATTGCTGCTATCACTGTACACTTTCTCTTTCCATTATCTGGATTTCTCCACACTCTCTGACCTTTTAGTCCATGAAAAGTGGATTGGTTTTGTGTATGTTTTATGTGGCAACATGTTCAAATGAAGATAAAGTTCTGTGAGAGAACCTAAGTGGTAAGAAGTCATTCCCATTCCTAGACTTTGCTTGATTTGCCAGTTACAGTACATTTACATTTGCATTTATGCATTTGGCAGACAATCTTATCCAGAGCAACTTACATTGGATAGATCTTTACACTGGTTTACTAGGTTACCAACTAAAGTGACCCAGTTATTTCAGTCATTTGAAGCACCTAGTACAGCGCTACCATCAGCCAGTAAAGCCTCCTGAGACCATTGATGTGTGGTGTTGCTTCTCAGTTACGGAACTGGGCTCACTCACCCAATGTCGCCTAAAAACACAGCCATGATTAAAGAATGGTACAAAAACATCCAACGAGATAGAATCATCTTCTCCTAAGCATCCAAGAACAGTTTGGTGACGAAGAATGCCTTATTGCCAGCATTATGGAGCAACTTTCCATAAGGCAAAAGTGATAACTAAGTGGCCCGGGGAACAAAACATCTCAATTTTAGGCCAGTAAACTCACCAGACCTTAATCCCATTGTAAACTTTGACAAACAAAAACCTTCAAGCACTGATCATGCAATAATGGGCTGCCATCAGTCAAGATGTGGCCCAGAAGTTGATTGACAGCATGCCAGGGAGAATTGCAGAATTTGGAAAAGTAGCATCAACACTGCAAATATAGACTCTTTGCATAATCTTAATGTAATTGTCAATAAAAGCCTTTGCGGACAACTGACCAGCTCCCTGATATGTGGTTTACGCAGCTGTATATAATGTTTTTGCATTCTGTTATATTACACTCCACTAACTAAAGGGCTGAAACCTGTTCCAGCATGACGATCTGCACAGTAGGGTCTAAAAAGCCATAGTTTGAAAGAGGATTAGTGAAAGAACTCCAGTCTCACTTTTTGACTGATTCTTGTACAGTAAATAAAACTGCAGACAGTAATCACTTTGCCAGTTAAATATAATATACAGTATAATCATCACTTGCTCCCACATCTACACCAGTATGTAGGTCTTGACTGGAGCTGAAATGAGTCAAATATGTTTATTACTAAAAAAAAAAAAAATCTTTTTATAGCCAGAAGAAGATAAATGCTACAGTTTCTAAGAATGCTGTAATTCCATAGGCGTTCGTCTGTTTCTGCAGGTGATATTATCACAGGGAAATCATACAGCAAAATACTTTACAATCAAACAGTGCTGTAAGTTATATTCCCTTTTTCCTCTCTACTAGATGTCAGTGGATGTGTGAAAATAAACACCTTCCTAATGTGGGCTTTTTAACACCGTTATTTAAAGATGTTGCTTACTTACATAACCTCAGTGCACATGTGCTGTTCCCGCTCTGCCTCAGTGACATCCAAAAGGATGTTCTTGTATTTCCTGGGGCTTGTTCATGGTCAGAAGTGTTTATGTATTTAATTATCACAACTATAATAAGGTCCTTAGTTTACACTCTTATTCTTTGTTGAACGCCCACCACGGATATGGCACATGACGCATCAGCAGATGTTGTTTGAGTCGGAGAGCATGCAATAAAATCTACTTTGAGTTTGAACATTTTTTTTCTCTCTAGCATTGTAATATACAGTGCTTTTTAAAGTGGTTTAGTTCTAGAGAATTTAATGATTTTAACCGCCACCATGCTGAAAGAGTATACGAACATTGCTTGTCGTTCTCAACACATTTATTTTTTACTTTCGATGCAAAGAGTAAGGACAGAAATCGTTGATGTCTGGTGCAAAAACAGGTCTGCCAGATTCCTTAATTGACTTAAGAGCAATAAGACAATGCTGATGCACTGGAGTGTGATCTGATGCTCACGACCTTTACATGGTGCGTGTTACAATCTTAGCAAGTAAAATATATTGATCAAGTCAAACGTATCTACAGTAGTACTGTCTAAGATTAGAAACCAAATTTAAAGTTATTGTCAATATTTTCTTATTTTATTGGCAGATATAAAATTGTGCATCTTCCTATAAATAAATAAAACATTAGAATTATCTAAATGAATTAACAAAATAACAATATTAATTCATGACTGAAATTAGTTTGAAAAAATCTAATTTCTTCATTCATTTAAATTACATGATATACAGTAGATTAAATTAAACATTTGTTCCCTTTTAGTGCGGCAGGCTGCAAAATGTCTAAAGATTAAAAAAAAATCAGTCGTTTATGTAACAACCTCAGCAGCAGCCTCATTTCCCCTCTTGTCTGTTCCAACCACTCAGCATTCTTGAACAGTCAAAACAAGAAGCGCATGCGTGATACATGATACTCGGTACTCGTAAACCAAGACTTGTCCGTTTTCCAAGTCCAAATTTCTTAAAAATCTTTGCTCGTTTAGCAGAACACTCGTAAACCGCGTTACTCGTAATCCGAGGTTTGACTGTACTGTTCTTGCGGGGACTATTCCAGAGCAGCTCACCTTCAAGTCTTAAAATAACAACGGACAACTGTTCTTGTTACATAATTACTTAATTCCAAATTGTATAGTTTTGAAATCCCCAGAATGAATCACTAAACAAAAACAGAGAAATTTGCAAGTGATATTTATATCTATAGCTAAATATTTGCCTTAAGCCAGTAAAGGTGATGGGTTACAGTTTGAGGGAACTCTCCAGCAAAATAATCTTGTATTACAAGTGTACAAATAGTTGTTAGGGTTTTTTTTTTTTTTTTGGCATGGTATTATTAACAGCACTTGTCTTTTGTATCTTTGGTATGTACTGTATCCTCATAATTCAAGGTGCATTATTAGAACTAAGTGCCCACTTGTGTGCCTTTAAAGCTATACCTTATAAATAATTACCATTACAGTATACAGTATGCAATTTTCCCTACGATGCATATTAAATCACTCTCACCCAGTCATTCATCGTCTATACCACTTTATCCTGTATAGAGGGCCACAGTGGACCTGGAGCCTATCCCAGGAGACTTAGGGCCCGAGGCGTGCTACACCCTGGACAGGGTGTCAATATCCATCCCAGTGCATATTAACTGTATACCACTCCAGAGACAAGGAGAAGTACGGATGGTGCTTTTAGTTCTGTGAATATAATTGTATAAGGGCTTTTTTTCCTGTTCATTCTTCCTTTTACTGTACGTTCTTCCATTGAAGTTAAAATCAAACCTGGCTTTTGTTGATCCTTACTTTACTGTACTGTAGGTGCGTGTTCTGTCTTTTTAGTATATATAACAATTTTATAACAGGAGCTTCTGTAATCCTTGTGTTGTTGTTTTAAATTTAAATTGATTTAATGAGTCGTCTTTTGCTTAGAATAATCATGGGTTCTGGTTTGTTGTCCAGAGTTTACCTATAATTCAATTATAAGCACCAAAAGACACTGGACATTTCACATATTTATTGGTGTTTCCAGTGTAGGAACTGATCAGTGACATGTCTTGTCCAGGCAGTGGGAATTCATATTATTAAGGGATCGTGTACATGTTAGAGGAAATGAATGAAAATACATGGTGGGTGCTTGTGAATGTGACCTTGGGCTCAGGTGGAGTTTCTGGTTCACCAAATAGAGGATGGAGACGGAGGCAAAGGGAGGGAGTACCGAGAGAAAAAGCAAGCAGTATGAGGTAAATGGACCAACGCTGAGCTCAGCGGGTAAGGTGATACATCATCATCGGGCCCAGCAGGTCACCGGGTCAAAATCTGGGCTCGTTTTTGACCTTCATGTGGTATAACCCACGTACATCTTATGAATTTCTTATGGAAATAGAAAAGGCACTTTATTATTCTTATCCTGCAGTATGTACGGTATGTTTCAAGTAGAACGACGTGTTTCTTTAATGCTTTAAAGTTTATCCTAAATATTGACTATAGAAGAAGGTTTGTAGAGCTTTATGATAGGGCTTGAGTCGTTTTGTGTGGAGGTGGAAGCTCATAACCCTGCAGAGAGAGAGAGAACTATTGGAAGGTGTGTACTGTACCAAGCAAGAAAAAGCATTCCAAGAACAGTACGTGTAGAAATAAGTCAAGCTTATATAATAAGCATCAGACGTTATGAAGAAGAAATCAGAAAGACCTGCTGCTTAAGGTGAAATGATTAGGAAAGGTAGATCCATCATCTAGCAATCATACCAGGATTCTGGACTGTGAGCATCGATTGTGACTGGCGGGTGCAGCAAAGTGGATCTCTTTCCTCATAGGAATGTAATTCACATTTGTCATACAAGGTTTATACCGAAACAGATGTTAGAAAGCAGTCTTATTGCGTCGGAAATGTCTGAGGTGTATAAAGAAACAGAGAAGTAATGCTATATGCCATCAGTATAGTATAGCAGCGATAGGAAAAGCCATGAGACATGGTCTCATCCCGGTGATTTGGATAGAAGTAAAACAATAGCAGAGCAAGGAATGTCCCTGAAGGGACTCTAGGAGTAAAGCTGTGAGGTGATGAATCTAAAGCTCTCCAAGCTATTTATAGGAGTGATCATATGATTAGGACAGGGTTAGAGTGCAGGTCCCAGTCCCATTACTGGGATTACTACACTGTTGTACTTTTACATGGTGATCATTCATTGCACTAGGGTGTTTAAGTTGATGGATGATACCAAAAGTTGCCCTTCTTTTCAACAGATAAAGCTCTGGGTTACTAACCAGCAGGTCAGGGGTACAAACCCGAATCTGGCGAGCTGCCGCTACGTCCCTTAACCATATCTGCTCCTGAGATGCTACAGTTTATCATACCTGACCCTGCTTCCTAACAAGCTCTGAAATCTGTGTTGCAACTCATAAATTGTAGTGAAGACAACTAGTCAAGTTGTGCATGTATTATATAAAATTTAAATAAACTAAAAAGAAAGATAAATTTAAAAAAAAAATAACGGAAATGGGGATCCTTATGTCGATTGGACAGGTCAACGAGAATGAGAACAAAAGACATAGAGTTCTCTCAGCCTTTTATGCAAAGACCATTTCTAAAAGCAAATCCATTTGCCCTGCAATGACTTGGAGATGAGATGGCAGAACTACTCTAGATTTGAAGAATCCCGTGAGGAAGGTATATGCGGTATTGCCAGCGGACAGATATGGAAAATGGCAACGCTAGTGGCATGAGAACACTACAGAAAAGAGTGTGGGGGTGGACAGGTTTTAAAGTTTGGATTGAGAGTAAAAGAAGAAGTGGAGGTAGGTGAGTTGCTGAAGATCAGCTGGAAAGAGGATTAATCATATAATTGTAAATGGTCTGATGTGTGAAGAGGACAGAGGCTACATTGGTGGAGTTCTTATTTGGATGGACTGGGATGGTCCTGAAGGTCATAGCGGTGAAGTTGGCCTGACAAAACGATTTCCATACATAATCGATATGAAGATACTTTACATTTACAGCACTGGGCAGACGCCCTCATCCAGAGCAACTTACATTTTTATTTCATTATACATATGAGCAGTTGAGGGTTAAGAGCCATTCTCAAAAGAGTCCAAAAGTGGCAACTTGGTGATTGAGGGGATTGATTGAACCTGGGACCTTCTGAACAGTAGTCTAAGGCCGGGAAGAGAGAGCCATGTAGAATAATCCACATCTCCATGAGTGCTAACCGTAGGCTGTAATGAAGTCGACTTGGTGCGGAGCTGCCTTGCAGGCCTCCAGCAATGCGGAGCTCCACATCTGTAGATCTTGGATGGACAGATAAGATTAGTGTGGCCACATTTGCATATAAAGCACCGTCTTTGACAATAAAGTACAGACTGGAATTACACGATTAACAGCAGCGCCATCCACTCGAATTAATCAGTAGGAGAAATCATCCATTCACCACATTGACGTTCATAAGTTGTTGTTGTTTTTTTGCTTCTAGACCTTCTTCCTGAAAGGCATTTCACGTTATATTATTATTATACTGCTTTGGATTTGAATTTTATTGAGAGATAAACCAAATGAAATATAATATTTGATAAAGCTCATACACAGCTTTACGAGCAGTTTACTACAGTGAGTTTACTCCCATGCATCGCCAGTCATTCCATGCGCAAGGTGAGATGGAGAGAAATACACTATAGAGAGAAATAGACAGAAAAAAGGGAAGAGAAGAGAAGAAAAAGGGGCCCGTCCAGAGAGTTGGGGGCCATTGAGCCTGGTTTGGATCTTACATGCGAGACAGTGTGACATTGCAGTAATCTAATCTTTGGTCGCAACATTAATTTTAATACAGTTGCTTAGTCCCTGTTCCTATGTACGTAGTTTACAGTACACATGCACACACACCCTGCGTCCTTGCCATATGGAAAATTCAGTGTCATTTGAAAAAGCAATTAGCACTCAAGCATGGGAAGAATGTCAGTTTCCTCTCTGTGTGTTAGCGTGCATGTGTATACTGTATATATGGTGTGTGTGTGTGTGTGTGTGTCTGTGTGTTTATACACACACACACCCTCCTGAGTTGATCACAGCCGTTTAACATTGCCAGTAAAATGTTTTCCTCTGTTCCCTCATGTACAGTACATATGCTGCAGTGTAAATTGTAAATGTTGTTATTTACTCATAGATCAGATTTGACATTGCGTGCTGCTTGTAATCCGAATTCGACTTTTCATTCGTGACGGCGCTCCAGAGAGCTCCAACACAATCACTTCAGAACCCTTGTGAATTAATATGCATTTAAAGCAGTTCGAAGTTTTTAACTAAAGCTCCTGCTCTCCGTTATCGGATTTTCACGTTATTGATGGCTTTTTTTCCCCTCTTCGTCTCTCCGTCCATCTGCCCTTGAGGACGCTGCGAGAGGCCTGCGGTAATAAATGTGTTTCTGACTGACCTACTTATGTTAATAAAACAGGAAGATGTGCTCGGGCCATTAGGATCTGCTCTGTAAATAACAGCCTCTAAATGGACATCCAGGCATGAACTCATTTATTTATGAGTTAAATAAAAGACAAACATGAACGTTAATGAAGATGCCAGCATTATACTGTAGCTAAGCTGCAGAAACATACTACAGAGTGAACCTAATGAATAAGTACTATATTTGACCTTCACATTTCATGATGATGATGATGATGAGTGTATTGATAGTACATAATAACATGTACATAATAACATGGGTCATAAGCCCCTTTCCCCGTCAGGCATCTTTAGAAATTTTAGAATATACTGTAGTGCAGCTTGTTGTTTTAAAGGTTGTTTTGGTTAATGGCTCATTTCAGGGGTATTAAATGGGCTGGTATAATTTAACGATAATGGCCGTGTGCTGAGGATACCCTAGAGAGTCTTTTCGTCTAAACAGTCATTTTCTCATGACTGGTGTACAAACAGCTCATACATGTACATAAAGCCAATACTGCATTGCCCCAAACCTTAAACTTTTATGGTACAAAAAAAAACAACTAGTCCAAGATGTAAGTAAATAAAAAGATAAATATTCAAAAACCTTTGTTTTTATTTAATACGCTCACCGGAGACTTCATTAGGTGGGTTGGACCTCCTTTTGCCTTTAGAGCTGCCTTAATTCTTCATGGCATAGGTTCAACAAGGCATTGGAAACATTCCCTATTCCATATTAATGTTACACCTGCAGCAATTGTGTAATACTTTGTTGGCTGCAAAAGCGTTACGTGAATCTGCCGTTCAACAGATCCAAAGGTGGCCTACTGGATTGAGATCTGGTGACTGTGGAGGCCGTTTAAGTAAAATCATTGTCATATTCAAGGAACCAGTTTGAGATCCTTTAGCTTTGTGGCATGCTGTGTTATCCTGTGCTCATAAATGGATGGATATGGTCAGCAACAATGCTCAGGTAGGCTGGGCCATGAAATGATGCTCAATTCGTACCAAAGGATCCAAAGTGTGCCAAAAAAATCTCCCCCACATCATTACACCAACATCACCACCAACCTGAACTGCTGATACCAGGCAGGATGCATCCTACTGTAACATCCGAATGTCACAGCAGAAATCAAGACTCGTCAGACCAGACAACATTCTGTTGTCCAATTTTGGTGAGCCCACGTGAAATTGCAGCCACAGTTTCCTGCACTTTGTTAACAGGAGTGGCACCTAGTGTGGTCTTCTGCTGTTGTAGGCCATCTGCTTCAAGGTTGGACATGTTGAGCCGATCTTCAGCCTACCTCGGTTGTAATGAGATGTTATTTGAGTTACTGTTGCCTATCCATCAGATCAAACCAGTCTGGCCATTCTCTTCGGTTCTCTGGCATCAACAAGGCATTTTTGCCCAGAGCACCGCCACTCACTGGATAGTTTCTCCACTCCTAGAGATGGTCGTGTGTGAAAATCCCAGTAGATGAGCAGTTTCAGAAACACTCAGACCAGCCAGTCTGGGACCAAAAACTATGCCACAACCAAGTCACCTTAAAATCACCATTCTTCCCCATTCTGATGCTTGGTTTGGACTTCAGTAGATCATCTTGACCATGTATATATGCCTGAACGCATTGAGTTGCTGCCATGTGATTGCCTGATTAGATGTTTGCGTGAACGAGCAGTTGAACATAAAAATAAACAAAAAGTATGTATTCATAAGTGTAAACTAAGATATATTTCAGAAGAGTGAAAATGTTCTTTTGCAGTTTGACATTATTAAGGCCATGGGTTGCAGTCAAGTAGAAGTCAAGGTGAAGGAGGGTGCTAAGTCCTTAAACTTCCCCAGATTGAACATACAGCTCTTAGACTAAGAGAAGCCTTATCATGAAGAAGAAGAAGAAGGTGAACGTCATAGCATATAATAACTTTGGATAGCTTATTATTAATTGCTTTGTACTATATTGTACTGTATATTCTCATTAATATTGTGGGCTTATACTGTAGTTCATCGAGTTGAACACAGTCAGACTAGATGCCTTAAGCTACAGTCTGATCTCTCTCACACCACATTGGCTTTGTGCCCTGTACCTGACCCTCAGCACAAAGCTATTTATCACAATGGCATGTGCTAATGATTTACTGCTTTCCATACTGTGCTAGCTCTGAGTACGGCCTTGCATAACTTGTATGTTCAGTACATCCGGACAAAATTTGATGACACACACCCTTAAATTTGTCCCTGTCTCCCTATGAATATTGACAATCAATATTCAATTATCAGTTAGGTGCTTCCCATTGTTATTGGTTCCAGGCTCTGAGAAAAAAAGCTAAAGGGAGAGGCATTTCGGATAGATACCGTATGGCCAATCCCTGCAGTCTAATCTTCTTTTGTTAGTGCTTGTTAGTTTTTGTGATTTTGATTTATTTGGTATAAGGTGCAAAAATTAGTTCGAGAAGTTGAGAACAATCTGAGATGTTAAGGACTGCCACTGTAGTATTATAAACATAGCACACACATCCTGTCCTCGAGGAAAAGTAGATATTCGAATATAAATTAAGTAAAAGTTTTAGTCCTCCATTTACATGTGTACCTGAGTAAAAGTACAGAGGTACTCACCTTCAAATGTACTTAAGTATCACAAGTTCAGCACTTGTATTAATTAACTCACAGTAACTTTTTCCATAGTAAAAAAGAATCTCTTTTTTTCATTATTGTCTGCAACCACCTCTGCTTCTGGTTTCAAACACCTGGTACATTATTAGGCATGTCTTGAAGGAAAGGCCATGTGGAAGGCCCAGGTTCAACTCCTACCCAGTGCCCAAACAGCGCCAGTCCCAAGCCCGGATAAAATGGAAGGGTTTCTTCAGGAAGGCCGTCCAGGGTAACACCTGTGACATGTCATATACGGATCGAATGGTCCGCTGTGGCAGCCCAGGATGGGAGCAGCCCGAACGTCCAACAACCGTGATTGTGTTTCACAATACCTTGCAGAAATATAGTTAAGTAGAAGTACGGATATTTGTGGTAGGATTTAGTGGAGTAAAAATATCCTCTTATAAAACTATTCAAGAAAAGTACAGATATGTAAATAATGTACTTAAGTACAGTAACAAAGTAAATGGACTTCCCACCTCTGATATATTTGGCGAAACAACTGTTCACTTAAACGTTTGAAGTTGCATCATAAAAATTTAAAAAAAAATCAACAGTAGAAATCAGAGTTATGTGTGAAAGCTTGAGCCGAAAGGTGCGTCAGGGTAAGAAGGGAAGCGCATGAAGCGACGCACCCATCATGCATAGTGTCCACTGTACAAGCCTCTGGAGACAGTGTTATGATCTGGGTTTGCTTCACTTGGTCAGGTCTAGACACAGCAACGTCATGTGGCAATAAAATGTCAGCTGGCGACCTGTATGTACGGACTGACCAGGTTATCACATCTTCATTTTCTTCCTTAATGGCACAGGCAAATTCCAGGAGTACAAATTGTAAAAGAGTTGTTCTGGGAGCATAAGAAATCATTTTCACACATGAACTGGACACCACATTATGTGCCGTAATCAAAGCTAAAGGGGGTTGAATGAAATATTAGTGTGTATGACTTTTTTTTGTACGATGATCATGTAATGGATTTTTTTACTGACATTGATACTGACAGAGAAATAAAAAAATTCAGGTCATTACATACAGTCAGGAAATCAGATTTTCATTTATTAGTGGCTGAAATAATGATTACGTATTCACAAAAGGCGGTAAGTGACCACTGATCTGTAGAGATATTAATCTCTTCCACGATAAAGCCCAAGAATCTCATTTATCAAAGATGTGAGTATAAGGCTTAATACTTATGTGTTGTTTGTACGGTTATTTCCTTAAAAGTTCTAAAGAAAATGCATTTTTTTTTAAAAATGCCGTTTTGTTTTTTATTTTTTGAAAATCGCCAATATCCTTGAAAATTGATTTCAGCGCTGACTGAGAATGTGAACTTTTAAACCAATATAGGTGCATTTCCATCCATATGACATATGATCCATATTCAAGGTGTATGTAAATGTGCTGATATTGATGTCGACCTTTTGAGTAGTTTTAATAAAAGCTTCATTTTTTCGAATGTCCTTCTTTCATACTTCCTCGTGCACAGTCGAGCCTAGAGAAGCAGAAAATGCACTCGAGAGTAAGTTCACACAAGGACATGAAAACCACTTCTGCTTAACGACTGAGTTATGTTCTCGAGTTATATTCTTTCTGTGTCAAATCATAATTTAGCCAGTGTACTGGACTCCTGAGAGACTCTCCCCAATTAAACAATTGACCAATTAACCACCTGATCTCGATGTGGCATAAATTAGTATCTCAATTAGCCTAATGTGACTGAGGCAAGTTCAAACGGAGTTCAGAAGCATTATAACTGTACTCCAGCGTCCTTCACTCCAGCCTCCTTCAGGCCTTCGTGTGAATTTTTAGCAGCCAGAGTCTTAGTGTGGTGCATTATATTAATTGTTAACATTTAAAAAAAAAATACATTTATATGGATATTGATATTGCAGAATCGATGACAGGAAGATGGTAATTGTGTGTCCTTTTGGTGCATGAGAGAGACGTGTGGAGCCGAATAGGGCAGCGCAGGGTCTGAAACATCCCGTCACATTGTCCAAGCTCAGTGCCAGAAGCCAACACCAACATAATTCTGCCCTGTCGGAGATGAGAAGGGGTCCATTAACCTTCTCGTTAATCTGCATAGAAATAATGAACCCTATTCTTTGCAAAGCCTACAAAAAATAAGATTCGGTTATTTGTAACATGTTGCTTAAGTGAAATGATTTTTATATATACAGTATATTCTGTGCATATCCCAGTTATAGAGAGCGAAGGGTTAACCAGGATACAGCCACCCTGGAACAGAGGGGCTGTAGGGTATTGGTCAAGTTTGGCAGTGCTGGGGCTTGAACCCCCAACCTTCTGATCAGGCCTTCACTGCCCCCAAAATGTTATGAATAAACTCCCATACCAGGGTTGGTCCCTTATTGTATCATGATTACTGAATATTGAATAGGGCCTCTTGTTAAGATTCCAGATTCCAGTTTTTGGATTATCTACTTCCATTCGTCTTGCAAGCCATGGTGGTTGTTCAAAGAAATACAGTATTATTTAATTATTTCTTACCATTGGGGTCTGTTATGTATTGTAGCATATGTTTGGCGTTGTTGGTTTTAACAGGTTGTAGCATAATGTAGTTCACTGAAGCAGATTGTGGCATGATCTGTTGGATTTTTGGTCGTAGAAGGTTGTAACATAATTTTGTTAGGTTGTTGGTTGTAGCAAGTTGGTACATGATGATGCTGGTTGAGGCAGGTTGTGGCATGGTGTTGGTTGCAGCAGGTTGTACTATACAGTAATCATATGGTTGTAGCAGTTTGTGGCATGATGAATGCTGGTTGTTGCAAGTTGTAGCTAATTTTTAGTTACATGATTACTGTACATGATTTAGGTTGTAGGAAAGTTTTTGGTTGTAGCAAATTGTGGCATAATGTTGGTTGCAGCAGGTTGTAGTATAATTATGCGCTTGTAGCAGGTGGTGGTATGATGTTGGTCATAGCAGGTTCTGTAGCATGATGTTACCACTACGATTTTTGAAATGCAGAAATCTGAACAGTGGCGGCCGGTCAATAAGGGGCGCAGGGGCGCCGCCCCCTTAAAGTTAGGCAGAGAAGAACGCTACTTTAACATGTACTGTAATTATTTAACATAGTAATTAATTATTTTGATAATGAAATAAAGTCATTTAGTCCCAATATTCTGCTGTATTTCTCAATATAATTTATTTACAATTAAAAAAGATATATATATCGGGCCTCCGAGTGGCGCAGTGGCAAAGCGCTCACCCTATCATCCGGAGATCGTTGGTTCGATCCCCGGGTGATGCTGTTACCCCTCACAGCCTGAGGTCTAGAGAGAGCTGATTGGCCGAGCTCTCTCAGAGGGGAGGGATGAGAGGTACTTCGTGGTCCCACATTAATCACGGCTTTAGAGCCAATCAGGGTGAGCTCATGCAAGTGGAAGGAGCGGATAGTGCTGTCCCCCAAGTGTGTTACTCCGCCCCCAACGGTATGTGAGCGAGCAGTTCGGAAAAAATGCGGTCAGCTGGCGTCACGTGGTTCTGAGAAAACATGTGATAGTCTTCGGCCCTCCCGAAGACTATCACATTCTACTTCAGCCCGAAGTAGTCTTAATGTGGGAGCCCCCTAGTGATGGGGAGGAATTGGACACGAGTAAATTGGGGAGAAAATCGGGGCCATTTTGAATTTTGAGATGAACTAATTATTTTTTTAAGGTAGATTTTTTATTATTTTTTTTATTTACAAGGGCATTTTCTATTTACATTTCATATCTTCTCTTCCTGTGGGCCGATTGCGATGAAACAAAGGCTATATTACAGTTTTTCCTACAAGTCTACCTGAGTCTTCAATAACTAACTGGACTCCATATTAACATCAATTAACATCAACTGTTATGCTGAACTGCCTGCCAACTAACACAC
>JAOVVB010261606.1:0-19065 GCA_028570985.1 Heterobranchus longifilis | reverse complement strand
AATGAGACTTGCTTTTGCTTTACACGCGCGCTGTACACACACGCATACAGACACAAAATAAAATGTTTTACACACACACACACACACGTGTGGTCACAGTGTTATAGTAAACAGTACACGCGTGCACGGATGTTGATTATACCAGTGAGAGACACGCACTACAACCCAGCAGTGGAGACGATTACCCACAATTCCGCAGCACAAGAGAGGGAAAAACCGTTGGCTCAACGTTCGGCCTCAAAACAAGAAGCGCATGCGTGATACATGATACATGGTACCCGTAAACCAAGACTTGCTCGTTTTTCAAGTCAAAATGTATTAAAAATCTTTGGTTGTCTTGCGGAACATTCGCAAACCGCGTTACTCGCAATCCGAGGTTTCAATGTAATTGCAGAAGATGCATGTGGTCTGTATTTTCTACAAAAACAATTTCAGACAATTTACGGTTTTTGTAAATTAATGAGCAGTTAACTGAATCTGCCAAAGAAATTGGATTAAACTGCATAATCGATTAATCTAGCATCCATCATGTTTAATTTCTTACTTCATAAAACATAGTTTAATTTTGGAATGTTTGGTTTTGAAAGAACAGAAATGGTGACTTTTTTAAATTAAGAATTTTAAATATTAAGATATTTTAAGATAGGCAGATATAGACATCCTATTTTTTTTAAATAAACACTATTTTTTTTATTTAAATACATTGATATAATGGATGTGGATTAAAACAGTTTTTTATTTCTTCCATAAACATTAGTATAACATAAAAGTCACAGAAAAAAACATACATTACTGAAAATTCCTTCATCCACAAAGTTTTTTTTACCGACAAACTATATAACTTTAACCGAGTAAAACACACACACACACTTATACACACACCCACACCAAGCACTCCATTAAGCCAAAGTTGAGAAGCCAGCTTGCACAGCTGCACATCACCACATTCAATCCCACTCAGCTGACGCTTCAGGTTTTCAGCAAGTTTTGCTTCACACTCGAGCATCTTCTTGCTTAAACCTGCTGTTGAACCATCCTCTCCCACGTGTACTGTTAAACAATCAGAACTTAATAAACATTATTGTATTATCAGTTCCTCCTGTCAGTATGAGAGTGTATCAGAGTGTGTGTTAGAGTCTACTGATTGAGCCTATCATGAATAAGTCTAGTGTGGTTAGAGAACAGAGCCAGACTGTGTAGATGCTCTAAACACACACACACACAAATAGAGAGAGAGAGAGAAAGAGAGAGAGAAAGAGAGAGAGAGAGAGAGCGAGAGAGAGGAATTGACAGGGGAAAGAGCCTGGTGTCTGTGACGGCTGTGGCTCATGCTCACGTCTCAGCATTCAATAGTGTTAAAGCTCAGTTGTAAATAAGTCGTTTTAAATATCAGGCCAAAACACAGAGCCGATCTGTGAGGCGCTGAAGAACAATGTCCATCACCAGGTGGCAGCATCTCCCTGCCCTTACTGGCAGAAACACAAAACATCAAGCACAGCTCCAAAATCTAAAAAATAAAAGAAATAAAAACCAAAAAAAAATCTAAAATCGAAAAATTTATATATATTTTAATTATTACCCCAACACTGACACACCAAAACACCTTATAGTACCAAAAAGCGCCAAAACACAATATACTTTTGGGATTAATGTGCACTGTATAGTTACTGATGTGGAACACTTTAACCCTTTCTCCATTTCACTGGCAGAATGGAAATGATCTTATCTGAAATTTTCAATCAGCTTGACTTGAAACCTGATTCTAATTAACCTGATTCTAATTAACCTGATTCTAATTAACCGGATTCTAATTAACCTGACCTCACAGGCACCCTGTTATAAGTCAGAAGTTATGAATCGCGATTCTTTTTTGTGGTGATTCACGTATCGCCACACTGACTCCAAAATCGATTTTTGTAAAAAAAAAATTAAAAAAAAAGAAATTTCCGTTCAGAATAGAAATGGACCGTCGATCAGCCAGTAACCTGGACTGGCTGCTTTTCAGTTTGATTGGCCATTACAGCGATCAGCCTCAGATATAAAATATCACTTTTATGGTGCTACATTATCAAAAATCGTGCACGTTAAAAGCCTCCGATCTGCCTTATTCTCCAAACTCTGTGAGCGAATTAGTGTCAAACCCACTCATTGCACACGATTACACTAGTCTCAAAACACAGCGAGCGCAAATTAGTCGAAAATCTCATGCTTTAGAAACCTCATTTGCCCGTGACAGATGTCTCACGCACCCCAATGATCGCTGCCGCTCCACCCGCGCACTCACTGTTGAGTTTTGAGTATTTGGAGGCATTTGAGGAGGTACAACATCGCCGTGTACACATTTTCATCCTGTGTGATAGGAGTGAATGATTTGCTAAATACTGTAATTATAGCGGATGACAGATATAGATGCTGCTGAGTTAAATGTTAAACTCTTGTACTTATGGTTAGTTTGTTTTGTTTAAATGCTGCGCTTGGCTTTAAGTAAGAAAACTGAAGCTATAAGAAACGAGCCACATTTAATTACTCATTAAACTTCTTTAAAGGCTTAAAATTGTAACACAATCGGGTGAAAAAGTAATATCGGATTGGGATATTGATAAAATCGTTATACTTATAGAATGGCAATTTTAATTGAAGCAGCACCCAAGAATCGCGAAAATCTCGACTCAGGAGGTGACTGGTGATTCCCATGCCTGATAAGATCTGACAGTTTTGAAATTGTGTGGACATTGGGTTGGTCCCCATTTTTTTTAAACTAAAAAAGCCAAAACTTTTTCTTTTCATACATTGAAGTTAAGATTAAGCAGAGGCTTATAGGTATAACATAGTCCAGCATTAATTAAGTGCATTACATCATTTTTATTATGAAGATAAAGGGTTTAATACCTGTTGAAACATACATTATGTTTTACTGAATTAAATACCTGGCAGTGAACAGCAGGAACATTAAAAATATATAATATATGAAACAAAATACATATATTCTGCTCAGATATTTTATTTATATTTCATCTCTGAGTCATCCATTTAATACAACAGAAGAACCTTTGTGTACTATTTACCAAACTCTCAGTAAGTGAAAAAAAAAAAACACTAACGATCTACTTATCTGATATTTTTCATGTAACAAACTCAACTGCCTTGTATGGGAATATGGGCCTCTGACTCCATCCGGTTGCAGAAATGGCATGTACAGTATGTAGATCGGCAGACTCTCTTCAGAAGCTCTGAGGCATGACGTTCTTGTGCGCGCCTTTTTAAAGAGAACCGGAACGGTCAGTCAGGAAACGTCGACCGTCATCACCGTCGAAGCGGAAAACACAAAATAAGTCACGCAGCAGCAGAAGAAAGGTCCAAAGTGTTGTAAAATGTTGCAAACCTGCTCCGCGACTGTCATGAGTGAGCGTGAGACGGACACGGCATGTGTTATTGCTGAAGATGAAACTGAAACAACCACAGGCTAGTGGTGAAGTTCTATAGTTGCTATAGCGTAAGTGTGTAATAACAGGTTCCGAGGACATCCCACAACGAACGTATAATTAAACAGATAAAAGCAACGACTATGGCTTGTTCTTTAATGAATAAAAAAATGTTAACGTTAGCAAGTTATTGTCATATAAGACAAAAATAAATTTATTTTGTCTCTCACAAAATGACAAGAAAGTGTTTTGTTTTCGTAAGTAGTGAAGAGAAAACAAACGAGATGTTCGGATTTCACGTGCAGGACACGTATTGCACTTCCGACTAGCAACCTGAAACTCTGTCCACATCAGCTTCCTGTGATTACGCTAATATATTACTAGCAAATTGGCCAATCTATGATGCTGTGATGCAGCTTTATAACAAATCAGAACAAAAAAAATGGATGAGATGTCGCATGGATGAGAGCTAAAACTCAAACTGACTGATTGTTTCAGGCTCGGTTTGGCATTGTTTCATGTAGTTCTATACCGTTTAATCTTGTGTACAGCGTCGTTGGGGCCCTGGAGGGTATCCCAGGATATTTAGGGCACAAGACGGGGTACACCCTGGACCAATCCAACGCAGGGAACATGCATATACAGACACACACACTCACTTGTGCTAATCTAAAAAAATGGTGGCTCACGCCCAATGCTCCATGTAACCACAACAACACTATTACTAATCTTCTTAAATATGGGCGTGACTAGTCTGTCCTGCTACCTACATTGGAATTCTTACTATCATTGATAGAATGAAAGATAATAGAATGATAGATGAAAGATGGATTAAGTGAGGAGGTTGAAGCAGAAAATCAAAAAGCATGGAAGTCATGTTGTGAGTCTCTTTAATAACAAGACAATCACCCGGGTTTGTTTCTCTTTCTTGTCTGTTAACCTGAACTGCAACTTAACTGATCAGGAGGTAAAAAGTGCTGCTCATGTTTTATCACTGGACAGTATATTACACTGCTAGTCTAAAAAAAAAAAAAAAAAAAAAAAAGTTGCGTACTCTAATATTTCAATCGTCAGCCTTCAGCTTACAATGTACAGATTTAGATTAGAGCGCACACTGGGGTGACCGGATCATGTGTGAAAATGATTCCTCATGCTCCCAGAACCGCTCCTTCACTATTTACGTCCTGGAATATGCTTGTGCTGTCAGGGAAGAAAAACTTCATTGATGTGATAACCTGGTCATTCAGTACATTCAGGTCGTCAGCTGACTTCATTTTATTGCCATATAACATTGCTGAGTCTAGACCTGGCAACCCCAGATCATAACACAGCCTCCAGAAACTTGTACAAGGCACTATGCAAGATGTGTGCAGCACTTCACGCGCTTTCCTTCTTACCCTGACGGACCCATAGCTCTGGAATAGGGTCAATCTGGGATCATCAGATCACATGACCTTTTTCTGTTGCTCCAAAGTCCAATCTTTACGCTCCTAGCACAATGAAGCCTTTTATATCAGCTTTACTAACAAGTGGATTTCTTGAGGACCAACAAGCTGTTTATCTCCAGTTCTTAACCCAGTTCCAGTAATTCTAATGTTTTGTTTGCTGACCAATACATTGACCTTTCTGAAACAAAGACTTTTTTTCTGGTCAGGTGGTGTATACGCAATGAGAAGTGCACTGCTCCTCATGGAGTACATGACCTCACAGACACCAAGACAGACTTGTGCACCTTCTTAGTTTATAATGAAATATGTCGTCGTATGAATTTGCTTTAAACGAAACAAGAAACCTGATTTAAAAAAAATCATAAACTCAAACAATAAATGATAATAGTCATTCAATTCTATATAAATTAACTCTACACACTAATTCTGCCTCCACGTCTAATCTTTGTTGCATTTAATAACGACCTTTAAAATGAGTCCTGTAAATAGTTATGCACTAAAAAAGTACCACCATGTTTCAAAAGAATGGAAAAAGATTTCCTACCAGTGCCTGGCGAAACTGGTGGGTCGTGGGTCTTTCCAAAAAGAAACTCGTACTTGGCCTTGGCGACGCTCTGGGCATGCGAGGAGGAGCCGTTGACCCAAACAAACGTTTCGGCCTAGAGAAAGAGATCACTGTTTAACATGCATGACCGTATCACTCGACGCTTTCACTGTGAGAACACAAATAATCGTCATTCAGCAGACGGAAATTTGTAAAAAGACATAATAACGTAATAAATAAGCTGACAGTTCATGTGCTGATCAGTGAAATATTAAGTGCTTATTCATATGCAAGAACTTTCACTTCAGAGGATTTAAATTGAAATGTAACACACAACTCTTCTCTAAACCTACAATGTGGCATGGACAGCTGAAGCTTCCTTTGAGAAAGCCAGTGTAAATTTCAGGCTACACGCCGTGCTTGGAGTTCCCACCGCGGCGAAAGGTTAAAGTGCTGACAGTTGCTACGGCTCCCTCTGGATGCATCAGGAACGCAGACTTTTATTTCCCAGCACCGTGCTCATACACTCGGTCCACTCACTTGTGTTTTAATCAAAGGCTTTTGTTAGTGTCATGTAATTGACTCAGCGCTGCACACACTCGGTTATTGCTGAAGCCAGAAATATCTAACCAGAGTGCCTTATGTCAAATACTTAATGCTATTAGATTTTGGACATAATAGATGCAACTTTTTGAAATTTTTAGTTTAATACACAAACACACACACACACACACACACACACACACAGAAACTCACACACACCATACGGAGGGGCCCAAGAAACTGTATACACACTTCAACAGTTGTTATCCATGCCCTTTTTTAAAACTCGAATTTAATTATGGCAGCAATGGGTAGTATAATGTTTATCTACAGATGTCAGTAGTCACTCCATCATTGATGATGTCATGTTACTGTCAGAATAGAGGCATATATTTTTCATGTTTGTTGAAGTGTGTATAAATTTTTTGGGCCCTTCTGTATATACAGGATACTGTACACACACACACACACGCATCCATCCATCCATCTAGGAACCTCAGTAGTCCAACTAGAGACCGTGGAGGCCAATGGTGACCATTATATTCATTCTCACGCATTTTCGTACAACCATGGTAGGGCCTCCAGTCAACACTCACACACACACTACGGGCAATTTGGGAATTAGCATGTTGTTCGACTGTGGGTGGAAACCGAAGAACCCGGTGGAAACCCACCAAGCATAGGGGAGAACATGCAAACTCCCTGACCCGACGCAAGAATCGAACCACTAAGCCACCGTGCCGCCATGTGTATGTGTATACTGTATATATATACACACACACAGACAAAGACACACACACACACACACACACACGGCAGCGTTGTTGAATTCTTAAATCTGATTGGTTAGAAGGTGAGTACTTCTCTATAGCACTAATAAAACTCTTTATTAACTTTGTAATAAACACAACATTGCAACTACAACATCAAAACACCATCAAAATGTTTATTTGAAGCATTTTTGCTGATTATCATCCATTTACACCACAACCATAGTCTCACTTCAATTTGTTCAATTTGTTCCTTCTTTAATCGATAGACTGTAAGTGATTTCCAGACATTAAAAAAACATATGGTTTGAACAACAGTGATTTCTTCAGATTTCTTCAGGTATGCCATTATTATATAAATCATTCTATGACAACAAGTCCAAAAGCATTTAAGAATCAATCTACTGAAATTTTTTATTAGCGTCTATAAAGTGGACTCTGGGCTTTAAGGTAATTTCAAGACTTTATAGAGGACTTCAAAAGACAAAAAAAAAAACATACACCACATATGTAAGAGAAAAATTCTTAAAAGACGCAGACAGTAATATATCAGAGATTGACTGGACAACGTTTTATGAATTTCCAGCGGAGGATAACAAGCTCAGTGACTTGGAGAACATTTGGCTGGAAAAGCCGCAGTGGATTCTTTATTACGCCTGTCGAGAAGATTCATCACTCGGGCTCTTGCAGTTGTTAGAGGAACTGCGGCTCTCGTGAGGCTAATCACTATCACTTGTTCTGGTCCTGTCCAAAATGAATAGTTTGGGTCAAAAATCCACAAGACGTAGTCACAATACTAGGGGGATAAACACTACTTGGCAAGTACAGTTAAAAACTAGTTTTTTTATTGTAACAACAAACAGACGAAATTAAACACGGGTATCTCAAGGTTAAATCAGGTCACAGGCAAAGGTCAGGCGATCGGGCAAACAGACCAACAAAGGAAAGGCAACAAAGGAAGTCGGCGAGTTCAAGCTAAGGTTAACGCACTAAAAGACAGAAGGAATCACGGCTCGGTATAGTCCGGAGTAACTCACGAGTGTGTGTACACTCTGCAATGATCTTTAGTCACTGAGCTGCTCTAATGCTCCCTTGGGAACTGGAATCATGTGTGTTGTGTCATCCAGAGCATGCATGCTGGGAAGCGTAGTTCATTCTGTTCATGTGTCTCAGTCTTGATTCTACCTTGGGTGATGTGAAGCGACACAATCGACATTTTTAAATATATAAAACCAAACGTCTCTTTGGAATGCTGATTGTAGCTGATAGAAAGTCTACAACAAAGAAATGATGTAAGCTGGATACTCCACCTACTGAGGATGTGTGCAATATTATCTATGAAATCTCTATACTGAAAAAAATCATTTTGCTCCGGAGGCTTCAGGAAGAGAAATGGTGAATTTGTGAGAAATGGAAATGGCATTTCTTGCTGAAACGCCCATGATTTACAAAATATATATTTTTATTATATAGAGAAAAGTTTTAAAAATGTTCACTGATATTCTGATGTTTATATACAAATAAACTTAAATCAATAAACTTTAACTTACAAAAAAATTAAGATTTTTTTTTTTTTTTTACCCTTTTGGCTGCTTTCAAGATTTAATGATTTATCATCATGTATTCAATGTTGTTCTGACATCGTACTACATCGTGATACTAACTTTCTTTTTTTTTTTCAACTTTTCCTGCATGTAGGACGGAAGCAGCTTAGACATCATTGTTATACCTACTTTGTGAGTCTTTATGAGTTTTCATGCTAACAGACCTTGGCGAGTGTAAAGTCCTTTCAGAGCCGCAGATCTTGCTCGTTTATCAGATAGTGTGCTGTTAAAACAAGCCCAAAGTCCAAGAAGCTGTCTATTAGAGTCACCACTGATCTACACTGCATAAAGCTCATCCTTCATCAGGAACATTAATCAAGGCTTTAACCGGGATAAAATATGGGAATAAAATCTTCATAAAATATTCCCTGTCTAACATATGATAGGAGTTAAGAAATCACTAAATATCTCATTGCTTCATAGGTTTATTTATTTATGTTCATTTTGTACGTGAATGCAAAAGCTTTTAGTTGTTCAAACCATATTAAGCAAGTGAGATTGAGCAAGACTTGTGTGCATATCAGTTAAACGTTTGTACATGTTTATGCTGGTGAGGTGCAAAATGAAACTACGCTACCTGGCAAGAAAAAACCATGTCGGCATTTTATACAGTAGCATGGATTCGATATGAACATGTTGCAGTCCACAGACACGTACGCCCTTAAAATGACTGCTGGTTAGTACATAACATAATTCATATTGTCATGACCGTGTCTCCCGTACAACACCCATAATCCTCAGCTCATTACGTGACTTCCCGCCAAGCCCCCCGCTAATGATCCCAGTTTGCACACACACACACACATACACACACACGCCTCCCTGTAAATCAGCCAGACTCTCGGTGGTCCTTTGCAATGTCTCATTCCAGCGCTGTATCTGTACAGATTCCAAGCCTTTGTTATCAGCCTGGTTTGAATATTCAGCTTCCTGTTTGCTAAATGAGACTTGTCTAGTTTAAACCAGATCGTCGATTTATCTAGCTTTCTGCCTCTTATTTATTTATGAGTGTTGCCTAGCCATCTGGTTTGTCTGCGTCGGTTTTAATTAAAAGTGAAAAAGCTGCACTTCCGTTTCGTCTGTCCACTTCGTAAGGTGCCAAGAAGCACAGCATGTCCACCCTAAGTTATAAATGAAACTAGCAACATTAACAGCTGCTTAAATAATTACTCACTTCTGATCTCCTGCCGAAAGCGACTCTTAAGCCTCACGTGGGCGGAACCCGGTGTTGATAACTCTTTAATGTGTAATACATCACACGTTTTGAGCAAGACAGAGCTTGCATAGTCCTGACTCACTCGCATCATTCATAACATTCCATTACGGTTCATTATATTAAAACATACTGTTTAAAATTCACTCGCTGCTTTCGGACACGACTTTCTCACCTTTTGTTCCTTAGACTTATGTAGACTCATCCTATGCTAAACTTTTCTTCAATCAGTTTGCAACTCACCAATAAATCACGACTGCGATTTTGATACGATATCTGAGGCCTAACTTATATAGGTCAGTCCAAATGCCAAAAAAAAAACAAAAAATAATAAAAATACATTAACACATAACACACTTTTGTACAAAGAACACCTGATCCTTGAAACACGATGCATAATTTGTTGCAGAAGAAACTCATCCATCCGTAGGAACTGTACACACAATCATTCACAAACACCGCTTGCACATTACAGTCCTGACCTCGCTCCACGTGTCCACATGATTTCACATGTCTGAGCCATTAAAGGAGTTCCTGGGAGGCCAGTGCGTCAGACTTGAAGGAGGCAGTAAGATCATGGCTCTAGCATACTAATAAAGGTTTCAACCTTGATGTATCCAAGCATTAGTGAAACACTGGGATGAGTGTATTAGTGGAGCAGGGGATTATATAGAGAAATTAACATTGTTTTTACTGTTACTCTGCACAACAGTCAAAAGTCCCAGTTTGACTTGAACGACCTTTGTAATTCACCAGGTTATTGACTAAGTGTACCATCGTCTATACCACTGTCTGAGTACTTAAGCCATTGGACTACGGTTTGGAAGCTCCCAGGGTCAAACCTCATGACCACCAAGTTGCCACTGTTGGGCCCTTGAGCAATATGGGATAAAAATGTAATATTTATAAGGGCGTCTGCCAAGTGCCTAAATGTAAACCCATGTAGAAAGTTACAGTTGGTCTGAACAATTTCTACTTGTAAACCCGACCACAAGAACACTGCAACACATTCAGTATGTTATACTTCGTTCTCCAAACACTGTCGCTTGATGTTTCCTCTCTTTGTCTCTGGTATCTAATCCGTATGTTAACATAATTTCCACTTGTATTCAAATGTCTCTCAATTTAGTCAGATCTGATAGCTGTATCGCCTCTAATATGCAAATCAGCTCATTCAGAAGTGCCTTTGTCCCCGTAAGCGGTCTGCTGTTTATTCTGGACAGTCGTATCTGTCATAAGCTCTAATGACCACTGACTATGCTGTTCTGCTTGATTACTGTACATGGACATGGGAGGCCATTACCACATACATTTTACTGCACTGTATTCGAATGATTATTAAATGGGTTATGAAAAGATGGATGTATTTGCATGCATTTACATAAACATAAATCTGAGTGTTTATAAGACACTGATTTATGATTTCTATAAAGTACGACTACTCTGGCAGTCATGTTCATTTGAATATGTTATTTTTTTTCATTGAGAGAACTTGCACAGGGCTTCCCTGGTGGACGTCTGATAGATCGAGGCTAAACACGTATAGTTGTTTAACCTGTTGAGCTTTGTAGACCATTTAGGGAAAGAGTGAGCTGTGCGAGCGAGTAAAGGGAAAGTCTTCAGAGTTTTAGGATTCCTTCTCTTTAAAAGGATGAGTTGATGTTTTTTCTTTTTGATGTCATGGTTGTCTCCAGGCACTTGCTGCCATTGGACCTTGGTTGTGGGACATTTATTTTGACTTATTTGAAGCACTTTCAGCCAGAAAACACATCTGATAACGTTACGTCACCTTAAACAACACTTTGTCTCCTCAGTAATTGCTTCTAAGCCTCTGAGTTATTTTATTTATGCCCGAATCCCAATTTGTGGAACAGTTGTATGAAAACTGCTGATTAACTATATTTAAGCAATATCACATGAGAGGGAGTGCTGTTGTGCTGGATATCAGCATGGATGTGACGCGGTCAAAGCCACATCTGTCCTGCCTTACTCTGTCTCTGCATTACACTTTACTACTTAAAACCATTTTACATCCATTTATTAACTTGAAGAAACAGAAAAAGACAATCTTGTGAGGGATTTACTTTTTATGTCTGTTTATAACAAGAAATATCTTCTCACAAATGTCACGCAAGTTTCTTGAAAATGGTTTCCCAATAAATTACACATACTAATGTTTTATTTCTTACATAACGTAGGTAAAAATCCATATAATCCAGTGATAATCCTAATGCCAGGTTTAAATGGGGTTAAAGAGCAGCCGGTGCGTGCAAAACAACAACGACTTTATTCAGACTGGCTGCTCAAATCCCATTTTTGGCATATGTCAATTTCACCTCACCAGCCAGGGCTCTCTTATGTGAAAGGCTTTCTTTGAGACATGTGACATCAGCCGGCTGCACCTTATCAAAATTTCTTCCACATACTCGAGGTCAGAGACGTCCGTGATTGGATAATAGAGATGGGGGGGGGAATTGATTCAGTGATGTATCACGATTCTTTTGTGTAGTGATTTGTGTATCACCACACTAACTCCAAAATCATCTTTTTATTATTATTATTATTAATTTGAAATTTATATGCATGCAGATGGCAGGTGGTAAAATGTTGCTGTTGGTTCACTTAAAAAATGGGAACGCTGTCCGAGCTATGTCACATGCATTAATTAGCATGATGCCTTTCGAAAAAAGATGGGAAATGAAATACCTAATGGCGTTAATAAATGAAAAACTAAAATTAAATGCTTAATTTAAAGGGCATCCAAGGACATTCACTATGGACAGCGCTGCGCACAAAGGCACACTTACGCACCGGGGCAGCGTTCAATGACAAGACAATGCTTACGAATCGTTCACGAGCGTACAACAGTTGAATGGATTAATGAAATGTCGCATGTTTTTCAGCACTCTCGTTATTGAATTTAGCCCTGCTCTACTATCACATGCTTATGTGCTCTTATACCAGGCAGGAAGACGGAGGAGTGGCGAGACTCTATCACAGGGTTTTAAAGATCACTGATTGCATTTTTATTTATTTATTCATAGTTGGGGACGGTCGCCACTCACACTGTATGGAAAAAAGCTAGATGCAAAATTAGACGCATTGACGACAAAGACACCACCGTATACATAATGGGGACGAAAGAAGACGGTGTGTCATTTGGTCCAATGTTGAAAATGCCAGCAGAAGGGCTAAGCAAATGAGGAATTTATACTAGCAAACCAAAACTAATGTATGTCCAAACCATGAGAACTGAACTAGAAGTGTGAACACACCTTAAATTACAAAAACACCTAAAGAATTCAACAGAAACCTGAAACATACTGGAAAAGTCATACTCGACTTTTAATGGAGTAAAGTCGGACCTTCCCCAGCACCTTCACGATCCTGCATGAGCCTGCATCATTACTATACATACAGTGGAACCTCTAGATACAAACCGTAAGAACTTTTGCCTAAAGAACTTTCAAGCAACCGAACTGAGCCGAACTGGCTGAGTTGGCTAAGTTGTACGTCTGTCCGGGAGCCGTTCAAAACTTGTTTGCGTCAGTGGAAGGCGAGTTTACATATTTTTTGTGGGGTTATCTGTGCAAGATTTAATAAAGACATAACACCATGGGCCCCAAGAACAGCAAGGTGGCAAAAAGAAAACGGAGCAGCTTTCAGTTTCGTTTTGAAAGCAGCTGTGCCAAGAGGAATCATAAATCAAGGTTAAGTGAGTTTTAATGTCTATTTCATATCTGCATTCATTGTCTTGATTATAGTGTTGGTAATGTTGGTAATATTTTTGGGTGGCTGGGACAGATTATCTGCATTTACATTATTGCAATACGTGATATGAAATTTTGCCTTAAGAACTCGCCGAGGTACCTCTGTATTAACTCAAATGTGACCGAATTCCGAACACACAAATCTGAGTGATTAAATAGGCAATTAGTAAAAAAAAAAAAAAATTCCTGTATTTGAACTCCGGTTTTTCCTGCACTTTTAAAGACTAGTGAGTGACACGGTTCAAAGTGTGTCTCGCACTCCTTTCACAAGTTGACTCCACCCACAAATTTTCAAGTAACGTTTCCAAGAACTTAATGCTTTCTGCCAGGCAGCTGCATAATCGCACAAGATGATCAGGGAGTAGCTGCTGAAATGTAATTCAGCAGGAAAATTCTTGGGAAATTCAATGTTTGTTGTAGTCCTGGTATAGCATAGAAGACTGCTCGGCATATGCCAAGTCTCCGTGTACTGGCTAGCAGCTCAAGGTCTTTGAAATGTGTCTGAGCTGAATGAATGAACTGAACATGCGCCTGTACTTGCTGACTTTAAAAGAAAAAACGAAATCAGACTTGTTGGCAATCAATAGATCCTTTTTTATAGTGTCAAGAAAAATGAGGCTGTGTATGGACATGACTCCTGAATTGTGTGTTAGAAAAAAGATAAAAAAAACATGTCATTTTTAAAACGACTAGTTACTACTAATACTAGTTAGTGCTTGTTAGTTTCACTGAGTACTATTAACAACTCAGGACTACGAGAGGTCAATAATGTTTAACGTCCTATCAAATGATGCTTGTAACTAATACAAATTATGGTTTAAAAAATGATCCACCAAACCAAAGAACTTCTAATGTAAAATCAGGTCCTGTCTGAGTCTTTTTCCACAGCTGAGCTCAAACTGTGCCCAGGTTGGGTTCGCTGCCAAATCCTACCAATTTCACAAAATAAAAAAAAAAAGCTTACAAAGCAACTCATGCTTTAACCACTAAATCCATTTCCTGAGTTGAGCAACACTGTGTTCTACATCACAACTTTCTTGTGTCACATAAAAAGAACACAAGAAGTGAATGAAGTGGTATGAAGTCCTTTATGTTTGTTTATTATATTTGTGCACTTCATCACACAAAGCTACAAGGTCGTTCAAGTAATACCAGGAAAATTTCTCGTGATTGAAGGCTTAAAACCGACGGGCATTTAAAGAATTAAAAAACAAAATGGTTTGATCACCAACGGCGTTTTGTTTATGATGGACAATGCACTACCACATGCCCACTGCACCGCTTGCACATTACAGGAACCCAGCTGAGAGTTATTGCCACATACCCTGTATAGTCCTGACCTCGCTCCAAGCCATTCCTACATGTTTGTGCCATTAAAGGAGTTCCTGGGAGGCCAGCGTATCAGACATTAAGCAGGCAGTCCAATCATGGCTCCGGCGTACTGAGAACATTTTCTACCATGATGGTATCCAGGCACTAGTAAAACGCTGGGACAAGTGCATTAGTTGTAGCAGGGGATTATATACGGAAACTCTTATAACTGTGTTCTGTTATTTTGCGCTGTCCTGTTTTGTCATGCATCTAAAAAACAAGTAAAGTTCTATCAACAAACCGAGGTCCATTTTACTCTGAACAACTTCATCAAAGCCTGATATTGACTGTGTGAGGAAATCACGCTCAGTGACACAGATCAAGAACCGTTATGCTCTGATTAAAAGCTTTGAGCATGTAAATGTACATCTTATCAGATCAGCGTCCATGTAAACAGTTAAGTTGGAATCTATAATTACAATGTTTTCAATCGAATTCAAGAAATGTTTTTTTGGATAAATGTAGCTACCCAGTTTCTTTGATTTTTACCTGTTTGCACTGGACCACCTGAACAAAGCCATTCCATGCTGCCGACTGTGCTTCATGCTGGATACGTCTGTTTACTGTGTAGTTTTGTTTGTATAATGTTGAACGGGGTTAGGGTAGAGGTTAAAGATAAAGATCTCAAATTTAGCCATGGTGATTTCTGACAGGTTCCCCAGACTACCACACATACCTTCATAATTATAATATTTATACAACTTCTAACTATTGTTTGACCAACACTGCATTTATATTGTTGGTCTTATTATTCGAGAGACTCTCTCTCAGTCATTCTCTATGCCGCTTATCCTATACAGGATACAGGATACCATAGACAAAGTGCCAATCCATCGTAGGGCACACACTGTAGGGAATCTGGAAATGTCAGTTAACCTAATCTTCATGTCTTTGCAGATTTGGACTGTGGGAGGAAAACCGGAGTACCTGGAGGAAACCCACCCAGCATGCAAACTCCACAAAAACAGACCTGAGGAGGGAATCAAACCCTCAAACAACTTTGCATTATATTAACTATTAAATGTTGCTGTAGGTCTCTTGGCAAGAAGATTTATTCTTTTCTTATCACTGATTTGGTTGTTTTTTGGTTATGTCACTGTGGGGCCCTTTTTTCTTCACTTGGTGATGAAACAGCTTTCACAGTGTTTAATAATATATATATAATGTTTTGGAAATTCTTGGTACCATGACGTTGCCAGTCTGATGAAACCAATAAACCTACTCTTTGAGAAAATCCTACTCTCGCTCATTCATTCTCTACACAGCTTGTGCTGTACTAGGGTACACCCTGGACAGCATGCCAATCCATCGCACGACATATGAACCCACACTACCGGTAATTTGGGAACACCAATTAGCCTACCCTGCACGTCTTTGGAGATTTGGCAGGAAACCAGGTTACCCAGAGGAAACCCACCAAACACAGGGAGAACATATACCTGACCCATATCTGATTGTTTAAATCGTTTTCTCACAAAAATGCTCTAGGCTGAAAACAGCAACTCATTACTAGCGGCATCACCCCAGCATGATTCCTAACATTGAATAACCGTTGTAACATAGTTGTAACAACATTGTGACAACATTCACCGACTAATAACTAATTAGTCTGATGACTAATCTGTTTTTGAAAGTTAGAACGCCTTTGATGTTATGACGTTGAGGTAAAGGTAAATAAACGACCCAAAAACAATGTTGCACATACAAGATCAAAACAACAAAATTTGAACCTTGGAGCATTTATGTTCATTAACATCCATTCGCACCATGTCCGACCACCAGGATCAGAGATTGGGATGGACTCTGTTTCATATTCTTTCGCAAAATATTACAGTGAGCTGCATCTTAGCTCCCAGATCACTGTACTGTGATATGATGTTTTGCACAGCGTCCAAACTGCATCATGTCCGGTTTCACGGTTTCACTCAGACGTTAAGCTTTTTAATTTTTTCGTTTTTTATCCTAACCTGAACTTCATGATCCCTAGTGGTCCAGTGGTCAGCACGAAGTGCTCTCACTGTGGCAACTGGAGTTTGGATCCCTCTCAGGCCGTCAGTTCGATTTTAATATTGTCTTGAAATGGTTTTTGCAATATTGTGTTAGGGGAATTCATTTAGCCTTCTCCCATCATCACATAGTCAACTTTGTCCTGATGTCATTTTTTCAAACTTTCAAAAACCACCTAATACCTGCATGGTCGCAGCGTCTGTAATGTTGCCAAATGAACATCACCACGATGTTCTGACAACCAAAAACTCCTGCTGGGACTGTGATTATAAAAGGAACAAGTTGTTACCATTTGTGATTACTGTGGTCTTTGATATGAGACCCTTAATTTTATAATGGAACTGGAAACCAGGACAGACTGTACGCATGCTCTGCTATGGCCTGAGAACAGCTCGGTTTCTGTACCGTGCAGTTTTAATGAAAGCCTGTTTCCCGCACGGACCGATAAGACAATTTATTTCTTCTGGACCACACTCTGCTGTGATTCACACCGCCACTTGAGTGCTGTCTTTGCATAACAATAAAAATAACTCTGTCATTCTGTCATAAAACCTGATTTGAATGTGTCCCAGAGCGAATGTGTTAAAGAAAAAAAAACGTCTATCAGGGCAAAGAGGGTCATTAAGAAGCTAGAGCATGCAGAGACCAAATCATCACGTTGATGCTAAGGATTTTGAAAGTGTGTCATATTTTAAGAAAGAGCAACATGTCGGTCTGTTATCTCGGCTGTTTTAAGACAATAATTATCGTAAACACTGGTTCTACTCTATGTTAAAACACGTTGGAAGAATGTAAACCCATCAGTAATCAGTACCAGAACCCTATTATTTTATACTCTTTGAGTGTCGAACAATTTATTTTCATCAGCCCTGAGTGCAGGAACAGCACAATGCAACCAAATATATTCCATTCAGCGAACCAGTTATCAGTGTCTTCAGTGCAGTAGCCTATATAATATTTATTATTTCCTGGCCTTAATGAATACATTACCCTGCTCTTGTAGGGCGCCAGTGGAGACAGGATGTGAGCCCTGCGGCGCAAGACAACTTGAGCGGCGATAATAAAACAAGTTAATGAGGTGAAATATAGGGCTCGCATGTAGGGCATGCCAAAGAGGAAACAGACAGAGGAGTGCAGACTGGGAATTAGAGATGATCCGTTTAGGACATAGCAATGTTACACGTGACATGGGAGAAAATGGTTCGTCCTATCTGAAATAACTCAATAAGTGAACGCCTGGTCTTCTCCTGACTGCTTTTCAGAAAAGCTACAAGCTGTTATAAGAAGAAAGCAGGAAAAATGCTATAATACTATATAAAATAATCTTCTTCCAAAAACAGCAAAAAAAATAATACACAGCTGTCTTCTGAGACAGACGAAGCATCAATTCCAGTTGTTATTCCAGCAGAGACAAAAAATGTGTTCATTATCCAGTCAAAAAAAGATTGTTTTTATAGTGTAAAAAAAAAATCTATCTTGACTAATAAACAAATCTTGAAAGTGGGCTTGAAATATACTGTAGCACAAAAGGGGGGAGAAACTTTCGAAAAACCATATTGCGAAAATGTGACACTTCCTCCTAAGTCATACTTCCTCATTCCAGGAGGACTTCAAGAATTCAAGAATCAAGCACCTGTAAGGCCCACTATCACACACGGACTGTACCGATTGTGAAGCATTATTTTGTCAACACGGATATCTTTACTGAAATGCTTCCTAAACAAAAGAGAATAAACATGACACGGTTGACTGGGTGATATGAACATCATGATGCTGGGGAATGTTTCTGTAGCAGCTTCTATAAATGTAATTACTGACATGATTGAATAAATTGCAATAAATATTAGAGAAAATCGATTTTCAGGTTTGTTTGGAATTGTTACATAATCTGGAAAATAAAGTATCGAATAGTGATATAGAATCGCAAAGCAGATCGAATCGACACCTGGGTATCGTGTTAATATCGTATCGGGCATCTTCTCAAACACTTAGATACTGCAAGGTGTACATGGTGTCTTATAGTACAATGGCAAACTGTTATCTCTCTCACTTATTACAGTATATCTCTTTTTATCTCTTTTTTTATTTATTAATTTTTTAAATATTTTTAGGGCTGCAACAACGAATCGATTAAATCGATTACTAAAAGAGTTGGCAACGGATTTTATAATCGATTCGTTGTGTCGCGCGACGCGGAGACATTTGATTATTTTTTTAAAAACTTTAGTTGAACACACTCTGTCTCGCAGATACATGGCGGAGGCGAGAAATCCGTAATCGGATCCGTAATCTGTAAACACACACACTCTTTCTCTCTGCTCTACACAGAAACACTGCTCTGTCGCGATTCTTTTCAAAGGTAAAGTGCAGGTT
>JAOVVB010261591.1:0-19071 GCA_028570985.1 Heterobranchus longifilis | reverse complement strand
CCCCCAACAGGCTATTATCCATCTCAGACCTGTAGCGATACATGGACGGATGTTTGAATATCAGCACAATGAGCAGCCCAGCCCCTGTGTGAGTTCCACACCACAGCTGTCAATTTGTTCTGATTCCAGTGGTAATTTCCAGTAGAGCATTTTTGTTCTGTCATTTAACAGACTGTTTCATCCTGAGCCATGAGAGACTCAAACTCACATGTGGCAGAGACAGGAGAACCCCCCCGTAGTATTTGAACCCTCCATGTAGAGAGGCTTCCTGACAATATCTGAAGCTAATCGCAAGACAGTGTTGCTTTTTTTTTTTGTTTGAACACACCACACGCAGCAGAAACAAAGTTCTTATCCAATGAATCCTGCCGATGAAACCAGAGCCGAGAGACGTACAGAACATTACATGTTATGTACGGAAGCAGTAGGCGATTTGAGGGTAGATGAGGAGGGATGCCAACATACACCCCCCTTGTTAACCTGCCATCCCTCCTCTCCATCCTTAGTAGCAGAGAGAGTGCAGAGCAGAGGTGGTTGTTTAGTTGAATATGTTAGTCTAGTCTGCCTGACTCATTGATCTTTTATCTGACTCTGGTTTGTGCAAGTTAGAATCTACGGCCCCGACCATGGCTCTGAAATACCAGTAGCCTAACTCTGCTGTGTGTTGATAAATCCATGACGCTGTCCGTCGTGCTGACGCAGCAGACAGATTTGTAATTGCGCCTTTTTTGTTTCAGTCCCGCCCATCTGTCAGCTTTGTTTTGGATATATAATATTCTCTAAACTATTAGAGATTATATAGCCAGTTAGTTAAAAGAGCTGCTCCTCTCATCACTACAGTGCTCCCATTGGACGATCCCCCCTGTTAAAAAATAATAAATCACCTACGGTATAGAAGTATAGCATCTCATCTTTGACATTAAATGACAAACTGGTATATCACCTGTAAAATAAAATAGATCAGCTGCCATTTTATGAATGAATGTCTGTTTGTGTACACGGAGCAACAAGATTTTTTAAAAGCATGTAAAACACCATTTAAATCAAGTTATTAAACTGCTGCTGATTGTACCTTCATATTGAACAGAAAGACATGAAAGAGTGCAGCTGATCTCATCTACAACACAGCGAGAAAGCGAATAAGCATATTTCCCAAAATTTCGACCTATCCATTTAGTTAATGGATTCAGTGCATAAAAATAACTGCCTCTATAAAATGTGATCAACAGAGAGGAAAATAATTGTTTGTCACATTTGTTTAGAAGCTCCATTTCCATTTCAGAAAGTTTAACAGAGTGCATATTGCCGGTAGATTCTTCAAACGATACAAATTTGATTCATGCCATTGCATCCTGTACATCTTCTAGCCGTTGTCCAGTTTTATTGCATCAAGGCTCAACCAGCTGCAACTGGACACAACCCCCGGCATTGCATTACATGTCAAACTGTGTTAAAGAACGGACAAAGTGTCCAAGTGTCAGCTTCAGTTGTTGTCCCTTCAGAGCTTTGGGGTTACAATGTGGCATTACAGGCTGGTAATGTCCTGCAGATGCTTTATACTTTACAACATGCTGTAAAAAAACGTGTAACTAGCCTGTAAATGTAACTGGAGCTGCGGTGTCGGAGGGTTACAGCAGACAGTGCTAGGCATAAAGTGATGCGTCCACTCATCCCCGTACGCCACCTATTGAGCCTTTCGGCAAGTGCGGACCAATTTTACCGCGTACCCCAATATGACGCTGCGATTTCTCCTCTAGTTTAGCTTCCTTGGGGAGTGGCAGAGAGAGAGAGAGGCAGGAAGAGACAAATGCTCACACCCAATCTCCACACTCACAGACTCAAGGGCTGTGTCTGAAATTGCATACTAACGTACTGCCTACTACATACTCAATGTGTATGTAATGCATTCTGCCTACTGCCTTTTGTAGGGGCAGCTGAGTATGCGCAATAAGCTCACGTGTCATACTCAGAAATTCTTGCTAATGTAGTATACATCCAGGCATTTCTCACATAAACAAAATTAAAATACTGTGCCGTTGGAACACTTTGAGGAACGTTCCCGCAGAGGGTTGTCCCGCTGTCAAATCATCAAGTGCATCTCTCGCAGACATTTTGAGCCCTTTATACACATTTTCCGTGATGCCACAATTCTGCAGACTTATTACCCACAATTCATAGTGTTGTGATGTTAAAACACAGGGTTACCGGGGAAGCCCTGAAGGTAAATAAGGATGACTGGCACATGGGTGTTTCCACAGAAACATTAACAAGGATTTAAGAAAAAAAAACACATGACATCAGAGGAATGCAAGCATTAGACACCTAGTTTATTCATCAACCACTCATTTCAATTTTTGCTGTGATTTCAAAAACTTTTTTTCTGTTTTCTGTAAGATTGGATGGAAAGCACTTCTGTTTTGGAAATTGCTCAGAAACCTTATTGTCAATATACATATAGCTATACATCCTCTGAATGCCCTCAGTCTCCAGTCTGTGTTTGTAAAGTTTCATGAGGCTGTGATTATCCTTGAGGTCATTTTATACAGTGAGGTCAAGTTTCAAAAAATGGTCTCACTACAATGAAATGGTTACTATGGTTACTAATTGGGCTCATTGAATCCACAAGAGTATCATCTTTCCAGTGATACCCAATTTGTGTAATTCCAGTATGCAGAAATATTCAAATAAACCATTTTAGAATAGGCGAGAATAACACATTTGTACTGCATGGGGAAAAACTGCAGTTTTCTGTCCCGAACGGCATGGGATTTGCATAAAGTTGGCATTTATGTAAAGACGGG
Organism: Heterobranchus longifilis; assembly: GCA_028570985.1. Taxonomy (NCBI): domain Eukaryota; kingdom Metazoa; phylum Chordata; class Actinopteri; order Siluriformes; family Clariidae; genus Heterobranchus; species Heterobranchus longifilis. The sequence continues at coordinate 16,270 of JAOVVB010261591.1, read as the reverse complement.
TATCTCGTGGGTATCCAGAAAACCAATTTTCATTCAGATATCTTGAGGTCAGACATCAAAAGGACCCCTTTGAAAATGGTTTGAAATGGCCATACGAGTTCCCTAGCCAAAATGTAGCCTAACTTTGGAGCTTTATTGAGTTCACTTCCCAACGAGCTACATAACATGATTAGTACCCATGGATTCCTTAAATCTTCGAGAAAAATGATCGCGACATGTCTGACCGCATAGGGTTAAGTGCCTTGGCTGTGAAGAAAGTAAAAAAAAACTTCAAATAAAAAGTCCCACAATTGCATCTAACATGTTTTGGCGTCGTCAAGGTGAAGCGATATGTCGCTGCAAAGTGCCGTCCCAGTCGTAGCATTTTGAGCCCTTGCAGCCTCTCGCACTCAAGCACTTCCCAGGTGACATCAGTTAAGTCTGTAAGGCTTAAGGCCTTAGGAAGGGGGGGGGGGGGCATTGGGATTGAGCGTAAGAGATCAGATAAAACAGACAGTGGAGAATTGAAGTTAATGTGTTTCTTTGATGACAGCAGGACAAGCAGAATCTGACTTAAAATATTAGCGAATCTGATATCTCCTCTGTCTCTGTCCTCACAATACAGATACGCTCTTGTCTCTTGTCTGCATCCATTTAACTCCCAATCTGTCTCCTTGTCTTCTCGAGTCTTTTCCACCCAAATTCATCCTCTTTCCCTTGCATCCCTCGCAGATAGTTGTCTCCTACACACCCCTTTTTTCTATCTCTGATGTGCTTTTTCCTTCTTTCATTTCTTTGCTTTTAACACACTTCCCCACCTAGTCCCCTCGTCTTATCCATCTCTTTTATATCCCCCTTATTTCCAGTTGCTCCTCAGTCCTCTCCTCCCATCTTTTGCCCCTCCCCCTGTACATTTTTCTTCTGCCTCTCTGTCCCTGTCTCCCCTCCTTTCCTCCATTCCTTCTGTGAAATGTATTACTGTCATCTAGTGTTTAAAAAATGAACCACAGCAACACTGTCTTTGATAAATGACAAGCCTGTTCCACCTATCTTCTCCTCATCACCATCATCATCATCATCAACAACAACAACAACAACAGTAGACATTCCTTCATTGTGACATTAAAATGATCTTGGAAAGTTTTTCCTCTTTCTTTCCTGAGATCTGTGAAAGTCTCTTACAAATGGAACACACTGCATATAGGAAATAATTAACATTCGGCAGGGCGTGTCCAAAAAGCTTAATGACTTATTTACTTGCTCAAACACCAAATAACCCCCATAATATGCATGTCTCGCTCCAGTTATCTTGCTCTTAAATGGTGATGAAGCATAACACACTCGCACTAAGCACTAGCCGTGATATTAACACTATCTGTGCTTTATATCTCACATACAGCTCTACAGCCTGGTTTTTACCAAAGGATCCCCACAGGTCAAAGACTATATGATTACAGTCCTGGATTAAATTTAGGTAAAACAGGAATGACGTATTCTTAGTTTGTCATGTTGACACTGTCCTGTCTTGACATGACTTTAAATGACAGCTGATCAGGGCTGGGGAGTAACAGAATACAAGTAATGGGATGTTTAAACATGTTTAAAATACAAAATATGAGTAACTGTATTCTGGCAAATTGCTGGTTTGTTTGTCAGTAGGATTAAGGAAAAAAAAATACTAGATAGAAATGCCCGATTTTCATGAAACTTGGTGGAAGGATGCATCGTGGGCCGAGGAAGAACCCATTACATTTTGGAGCGGATCCAAATCACAGGGGCGAATACACAAATGATATTCCGCTTTTGTTAACATTGTGAGATAGGGCATGGCCTTGGCGGAGGTCTGTGCTCTCAGAGTGGCCTTCCAGTTTGTTTTTTCTTTTATTTGCTCTGAAATTCATATGAGGCAAGCATTTCCCATGAACAGATTTTTTTTTTAAAGAGTGCAACAATTTGTCAGCGTGCAGTGCACCTGTCACACGACAACGGCAGAGGGGACGCACAGCCAAGACACTATCAGGAATATCTTTTTGGAAATATAAGACAAACAAACAAATGAGCTCAGCAAGTATTTAGAATATCTTACTTAATTTGAGTAATCTAATACATTACAAATGACATTTTAGGGCATGTATTCAGTAATCTGTAGTGGAATACATGTTTAAAGTAACCCTCCCAACAGTGTGATAGTAAACAGAAAGCATCCAGTAGGTGTAAAGATAAAGTTTGATTACTTCCTGGCAGAAAAAGGATTTGTCATGCAGACGGGTTTCACATTTACAAAACACATTTGAGCTCCGGGGCAGAAAACACATCAACACCACGACAGCTTATATACAGACATTTCTAACATTTTAAAATAAAACAACGTGATGGAAACCTGTAAGATCACTTAGAGGTATTTGTGTATGTGAATTAAAAAAAGAGCCAGCTAATAAACCTAACGCAAACTACACAAAATTAATCTTTGTAGTGAGAAATAATGACAAAACAGTCATCAGATTATACCAGACAGAAGACATAGGCAGATTTAAGTAATATCTTCTCTGAATATTAGATGCCTGCAATGTATATAAGCAAAACTTCATTTACAAATACAGGGTTTTACAATTCAACTGTGATTTATCAGCTGCACAGCATCTGCACACTTGTTTTTTGTGTGAAATGGGTGAGATATCAGCGTGATGCATTCTTCAGCCACAGCTCACAATGATTCCAGTTTGTTATCCGCCTCAGGCATTTCATGATGACGTTGATAGGAAATAAATGTAGGTGTACATTGAGTGCTGGCCAGTATGTACTGAAAGAAATTGTACATTTTGTGACACACCACCTCTGATTTGGGTGGAGGTCATTGCCTAACATCCTGAAAATATTTCTCAATATCTAACTGACAGGGAAATATCATGTACAGAAAGTTCTGGGTGAAAGGTTTCATATTGACAAAGTTCCTCACAGGCTGTGTTGGGATCTGTTTGGTTTGCCTGGTCTTGTTTGAATGCTGCAGCTATAACCACTGAGATTTTCTTCAACTTAAAGTGACATCTCTTACTGAAAACAGATCATTAAAAAGTAAAGAATATTGTAAAATTGCAGCGCTTTCATAGTCTTGACAACGCTGATTACAGTTATTAATTTAATGAATACAAATACAAATACAAGGCGTTGTGTCTCCATACGCCTCCTCCACAGGCTGCCCTGGCAACAGTCTGCTGAAATGGCTTTCTGTGAGTTATAAGACAAATCTCATTGTGTGAACAGCAGGCCCAGCTGTCTGACTGTCAGGTATGTGAAGGTTAATGCTAGCTTTTGTTAAATATGCATTTAGGTGAGTGATTATTGCATGCATTAGCCCAAGTCTCAAATTTTCTCCAGCTGATGATTATCTGGAGTGACTTGGATGTAGGGATGCACCGATACCGATACTGATATCAGATATCAGATATCGGGCCGATACTGACTCAAATAGCAGGACAATGGGGCCGATCTATTCAATTCAATATTTACATAAACTGGAACTTTAATTGCTGTTTAAGTTTTGAGCATCGACTGTGTATAAAGATGGACAGCTGCAGTATAGATCATAAGTCCCGCCTCCTCCATGTTAGTGGATGGGAGATGGGCCAAACTAAAAAGTCAAAGTACACATCCAATAAATTATTACCAAAGATGGTTTCTGTCATTTTAGGTAGTTTTTATCATGCTGATGTATGTTCAAGTGTTAGTTTTTCTCATAAGTTTAATTTTAATTAGTTATTTGATGCTCTAAAATCAGCTGTGATTGACACGTGATTGGTCAGGCGGGTGTATGGGCGGGACTTCGATATCGCTCAGTCGCTACTGCGCAGCCTCTGGCTCCAAAATTACAACACGGCGGCGTCTGTATCCAGGATATTTTGGCTTCACTATTGTAAAGTGGGAGGAAGTGGAGACGTGTCGTCCATCTTTATATACAGTCTATAGATTTGACCAATTTGTTGCATTTAAAAGGATTACACTTGAATTTTAAATTCTGTTCATTTTGAAGAGTTTTTACCAAGTTGCTGGTGCACAATTATTTTAATAATAAACAGCAATTCCCGTAAATGTATATCTATGTATTTATTTGTTACATTTTGTACATTTTGGTATCGGATCGTTACTCTGAATCGGCCGATACCTGGCTTTCGGAACTGAAAAAGTTGAATTGGTGCATCTCTACTTAGATGACTAAAAATTAGGAATGTCAACTTCACGGGCTTCATACCTGTAATCATGTATAGACAGGGATGTAGTGATATTTATTTAAGTACCGGAGTGCACCTATGACGCACGTGCATGCATGCACAGTTAAGTTGTAGCTTGTTTCGAAGGTTATGTAACCACTCTACCAACTGTGGCAAGTTTACATACATTAGTCAACTATAACTGACCACACGATCAAATGTTAGATGGGCTTTATGAATAGTTTTGTCATGATGAGAATATTACGTGACAGCTCAGTAGTAGATGATACCGTGGATGTAGTATGTTGGACTTTGACCATTTTCATCAGCTTTTATTGTCTCTCTTGCATGAGATGATTGGATCTTCAAGCGCTTAAAAAATGTATATGCATTTCAACCACATTATGCGAACTGTGAATTTCCCTGACTTTGAGAAAAAAAAAAAAGTGGTGGAGCATCATTTCCGGTGTGCACTGCACCTGTGATTGTAGAAAAATCTGGATCATGTATGAGAGAAGTGTTAGGGAAAAGGGAATAATGAAATAGAAGGACTATTTGCTTGAGAAATCAGTGAAGTGCATATTCCCTGGAGGATGACAGAATAATATGGAGTGGCTCTGTTAATCGAGCAGGAAGATTATTGCACCACAGGATTTGGGACCGTGTGTGGTGATGATGACCTGGCTGGTGCAGTGAAATTTGAGCCAAGCAAGCCAGTCGTGACAGAAAGCAGAGCGTGGACTCGTGTGTCTAACCATTGCCCGGAGGTATGGAGCTGCAGATCCCTTCACAGCCATGTGTGCCAACCCCGGGGATTTTAAAGAGGTATGAACAGCCGCACAAGAGCCGTGGGGAGAGAGTGTAGGACATGAAGGAATTTGGGGAGGTTTAGAGACAAGACAGACTGCAGAGTTTGGGATGAGTTGTGGGGGCTCCAGGAAATGTTTCAGGAGGCAGACTACAAGGAAATTGAAGTCAGGATACTGTGACTTGGAGCCCTGCAGAGGATTCATCTGGTTTGATAGATGTTGTAGAGTGTAAACCTGCAGGAGCAGGTGCTGGATGTAATAGCATGACTTTTAAGAATAACACTAAAGTTTCTAGGGCCTGTCAGAGCAGAAATGTGGTTTGATCCATAACCATGATAATCTGTCTTCTATATTTTTTTTCCATACAGTTCTAAGTGAGGAGAAGAGAAGCTTGCACATCAACATTAACAGAGCCTTCGGGACAGACACAGCTGTTATCTGCCAAACTCAGAAATGAGTTGAATGCGGGTTGGTTACGCCAGCCAAAGAATTAGCTTAATCATCCACTTTTACAACAGATTCTCACATGCTCAAACCTCTTTGTTTGTTCTGTCATCATTACGTGACAACAAAGGGATATTATCTCAAAGCATAACCACAACACAACACAGGTTCTTTAACGGGTTCACTTAAATGTAATTTGCTTCACCAACTTTGGGCTGAAGTTGCTGTTTTGACTGTACAATTGTTAATGGTGGATTTTTTTTTTGTCACAAGACGGAATTATTAGTTAATTCAGTCTATTCAGTGCTTCATTTGCAAGTGTGCTGGCACAGCTGTTAAACTGACCTCTTTCATTAGCATATTATAGGGTTGAACCATAGAGTTGCTGCATTGTACCAGAGGGAGAAGCACTGTTGGCTCTAAAATTATCATTTTTACAACAGTGAAGCAACCGGGGCTGAATAATTTTAGAGAGGTGGTCTTTTTTCAGGCAACAGCACTCAGAGCCTGTGGTGCTTACCTCTGGATGTCTGGTTTAATGTTGGCGGGATCAAGCCATTTCAGAGAGTGATGCCTTTTCAGTTTGTGCCGACTGTGAATACTAATTAGTGCGTCTGTGAGGTGTGAAATATACTGTATGTATCCATTCTATACATTCCATTAGGTATGAGCTGTTACATGAAGGCTGGCAAACTTTTGTATTTATGTTATTGTCAACAAATTCCATGAAAAGACCAAAACTAATAATGCGTTAGTCAGTCTCTCAATACTTTTCCCACTTCCTGACCCTGACCATTCATTTCGACTGAAATCAATGTATGACTCTGATTAAGACGCACCTTCCATCAAAACGTTAGTCTTCTAATAAAGTTTTTCTGCCTCAAGTCTGTGTGCTCCAGTATACTTTGGACCAAATCTCTGAAATCTGTCCTTACAAGATTGCCCTACTTTACATCCATGATTTTCAACTGCTGAATCCATGCGCTGAATAGACAATCAGCTTCCTGTTTTCACCGGTAACGTGCATGCCCAGTGTATGTGACTGGTCATGCGAGATGCACCTTCAGATGTTTTAATATGGATGGAGATTATTTCTAAAGCACTTTTTGTTTATTTGTTGCTTGTTTTCATTTTAAAATGTTGGTTTAAAATGAAAACGTAAGGAGTACAGTAATGTAGATGTGGCCTGAGAGCACATGGACAGGCGTGCGAATTCATTGCGAGGCGGTTGCAACATGTTAAACCTCATCGTTCGTGAAATTGTAGCTGATGTCATTTAACATGCCTTTGAAAACGGGTCATGAATACACACTTTCGTTTAAAAAAAAAAAAAAGGCAAAATAATTTTGTAAAACAGCTGGGCACTATAGTTTCCAGCAAATGTTACTCAAACATGAGTAAATAGTACATGTGTTGGGGACTATTTTCAGCTGCAGATTCGGTGCTCTAGTGAGCATTTACAGCAGCAGGATGGTGGATATGGGATGAGTCAAAATAAACAGCAGTGCCCATGTTTATTGTAATAAAGGAACATGTCAGCCAGTGCATCAGTGTGGCTCTCTGATGTGTTTTTGAACAACAATGGAGCAGCTATAAGGCACAGAGGAATACGCTATATCAGACTTTAGCTACACAGGCAATGCTTGTTATCAGATCGATTCATTTTCAACAATTGTTTTTGTTCTTTTCATGAGATTTGTTGACAATAAGAAAAAAAATAAATTCATCCTTTAATATTCAATGGCACTTCACCTTTCTTAAATGAGTAGTTTTGTGGTTTAAAGGGGGGTCGTTATATTCTGCACAAGCTTGCACCAACACAAAGCTAACACTGTATATACAAGCCTCTGAAATTCCTTCCTCATATCACCAAAGTCCTGCAACAATACAAATCTCGACCTCACAGTTGAGGTATGAGGTGCACTGCTGGGACAATCTGGAGCGATGATTGCCTTCTTGTCTGTAGATTGTTCAGTGGATTGATAGTGAGCATTTTACACCACAGTGTGCTATCATCTACACTATATATTTCTCTGCATTAGCATCTGATATTAGATATATTGTCCATGTTTTATTGTATTTAATTCAATGCTCTGTTAGAGCTTTTATTTCCTTTAATGCCTTTAGTTGATACAAGTTTAGCACACAAGCACACAAACACGTACACACACACAGACACACACACACAGACACACAAGACAGATGCATGCCAGCACTTTATCACAGTCTCTTCCCTAACACGCACACAATATTTCACGCCCACACACATCCGCAACCATGCGGGTACATAAACCAGCTCAAGCATACTATTTCAGCAGCCTACTGTTTTGTCAACGTGAGAACCTGAAATAGAGATCCCCTGCTTTCCATGGTAGATACACCCGTGGACACATTAGCCCACACACGCACCGTCACCAACATGCGGATGCTCGCACAAACACACAGACCTAAACAAACTTAAAACACAGACCTCTCAGATGTGAGTGGACAACCTACCCACACACACACATTTGTGTGCACACAAAAAGATTAAGTGTGTGCAGTCGGATTTGCTCACACGTGGGAGCAGAATTACAAACACACAACACAAACACAAAGCTCTGAGCTTGGACGAGAGCAACATACATTGAGATCCTGGCTGATAAAGCTGAAGATAACAGCGGAAAATGGATGAGCTCCCTCGACATACAAATGCACACACGTAAGTAGAGTGGATAACGGCATGTGGAGTGCAGATTTCGGGTGAGCATCTTAAGTAAAACATTGTAGTGAGCTGCATTACTTACTCGCTGCAGAGCCACTGACAACTACACCAGCATGCTCTGCATTTTATATTTCAACGTTAGTGGCTTCCCTTTGAGCCGTGCTGATCGTTTTCACTCGGTTGGGGAGTAACGGAATATAAGTAATGGGATTATGTCTATAAAAAACAAAATATGAGTAACTGTATGCTGTTACAGTTTAAATTGGAGGTATTATGAATACAGTTACTGTCTTTAAAAATAGATTACATGAAGGGATTACGTTATTACCTCTGTCAAGGAAGTTACGTTTTCTTTTTTTGTAATTAGTATTTTATTACATTTTTATATAAACATTGTCACATTTCGGCCAACCAATAGAAAGAAAAGAAGAACCAAAACAAAATGAAAAAAATTAAATAAAATGAAAAAAAAAAAAAAAAAAAAAAAGAAAGTTATGTTTTCAGTTTTTGTTGGTTTGTCTGTTTGTCAGCAGGATTACAGAAAAGCTATAGGCCTGGTTTTCACGAACCTTGGTGGAAGGTTGTAGCGTGCACGAAGGAAGAATCCATTAAAATTTGGAGCAGATCCAAATCAAAAGGCAGATACACAAATCATTTCTCGTGACAGGACATGTCCTTGGCGTTGGTCTGTGCTCTCCGACTGCCCTTCTAGTTTGTTTCTATTTTATTTGCTCTAAAATTCATATGAGGTACACATTTCCCATAGAGCAACAATTTATGTGCGTGCAGTGCACCTGCCATACAATGAGGAGACACACAGCCAGGACACAGGTTGTCCTGAAAGTGTTTTTGGAAACATAAGACCCAGGCAAACACTGCTCATACAGTAACCTGCATTTGACTGATGTATATGAGAAGGCTGTCTCAGATTATCGCTTAATGACTGTCGTTCACACAAGAGCCAGGTCTGCAGCGACAGCTCCATATGCTTCATTTCCAAACAGAAGTCTTTTACGAGGCATAATCATATTTGCTGAACAGAGGTGTCAACTTTCAGTTCATTAAAATTAACTGCTGCAATGTTTACCCTGAAGATACAACATGACAAACAGTGCTGATTAATTTTATAGTGTCCTTTCTTTATTTAGTCTCCCTATGGAAAGTTAATGCTAAAACCAACAATTTACAATGACGTTCAAATATCTCTGAACCTGAGAAAAAAGATAACGTATGTTTGACAGGCCAAGAACTGGTATTCTTTAACTGCAGGCTGTATTAATCCCACAGTTATTACACAACACGGGTTCATACTAAAGTCGAGCAAAGTGTAAAACCTGGGGGAAGGGTCGCAAAACAAATTCAGGTAATGTGGTTCAGATTGACCGCAAACATGGATTGAATTTATCAGCCGCACATCAAAGGTGACGCCCAGGGGGATCCGAATCCCACTTCTGGAAACTTTCCCAATCTGACGGCACACACAGTAAGCCGCTCTGCAGAATCGAGAGCTGGAGCCAGAAAATAAACATGAAAAAAAATCAAAGCGAAATGACATGTAGGAGTGAACAGCCACCTATGTGATTACAGATTCGCAATTTTGAGTTTCCATGCAGCTTTAAAGAACATTGTGGATATTCATTATGTGGTGATGGGGTTTTGCTCTGTGCAGATGCTGGTGTATTGTGAGCCACCATTTGCACTCAATGAGCAGGGGAAGTACATTTATGGCCCATTCTCCCCCCCCGGGCCTCCCACACGCCCAGCATCGAACTGTACAAGCCCAGAAGGCATGATTTCAAGGGTTGGTGCTGGCGTCATTTCAGTAGAGAGAGAAGGTGGAGATGTGAGGCTGGTGCTGGTACAAAGATTTGAGGTTGAGGGTGGATGGCAGTAAACAAAGCCCGAGACAGTTTCCTGGAGCACCAGTTGGGATTGCTGCTGCACAGACTGACACTGACAGTGATTGGTAAGGACCTGCCCTCACAAAAAAAAAAAAAATCCTGCATAATGTCTTTCTGTGTTGTAGTTAGATCGGAGGTGCCATAAGATGCTTTTCCTGTAAATGGGCACAAGGAGTTGGTTTGAAAAACATCTGTACTGTCAAAGTCAACCTGGGGAACCCCTACTTCCTCCTGAGAATAAAACCAACATTAACTAAACCCCAGAGATTTGACTGAAAGTCTCGCATTGCCAGAACTCCACAGTGCTGTGTCAATGCTGGAGTATGGTCTGGCTGCACCACTTCAGGTATAAGGGGAAAAAAACACTCTTGCTTGTTTGTATTTCTTTCAATGAATCACAATCTTCTTGGCTGGCTGTAAGCCCCACATGCAGCGACGGTGCCCTTGCTAAATAGATAGCGGAGATATCGGCGCCGGATGGAAGGTTTTATCTCTGCACTGTATATCCAGCAAGCCAGACTAATATGGCTGAAGCACCTCGACCCTGAAAATTGAAAAAAAATTGCTTCTACAACAGGAAAAAGTATAAACATGGGCAGGGCTGGGGGGGTAAAACATGCCCAGTCACTCCTCTCCACAGTCTGCTGAGTCGGAAGAAGTTGGTTAGTGACGAAAGCTGCCACTTTATACAGTACATCACCTGCTACCAGATCAGCCGATAGCAAAATTAAATTGCAATAGCCATTTTTCAACCAGCAGAGGGCAGTCTCTGTGTATATTTATAACACAATATGTAGAATTCAAATATTTTGCACTAAAATGTGGAATTGAATCCATCAACAGCAATACTAAATGGCATCTGGGACTATGTTGGAAATAAGTGTTTACACTTTATATGCTATCCCATGTATAGTTTTGTCTTCTATATCCAAATAAAATCAATCAATCAATCAATCAATCAATCAATCAATATACAGGTTTTCAGCTGAAGAAAAGTGGTTTGGGGGTTAGTTACTCTTTAACAGATGGACGTCTAAATGTCTAATCTCACCTCTTCTTTTGTGTAGCTCAGTGGTGATTATAAAAAGTGTTTTTGCACAGAAGAAAATATATGTCTTGTCTAATTAGTTATCTTACCTCTTCATTATAATAATTCAGATTTTCTACCAAAAGTGGCTTGCCAAAGTGGCAGCATGCAGCAAACTTCCCTTCAAAAGCCTACGAGTTGTTTCACAGACGGTACTTCTCTCTTATTATAAAACATATGCTTTTGGTGCCATGACCCATAAAAATGAAGATACTGTAAGTGACGTGGTGAGAGAGAGTCTCTTAATAAGATACAAGCTTACACTCAAACAGCATTTACTGCTCGTCAGTATGAAATAATAGTTAGTTCACTCTCCCTTGTCAGTGCAAGCACATGTTCTTTTGTTGTACAGTACGCTGCTTCTTCTGTCAGTAACGTACAGATGTAGAGACCGAGGCTAATTGGGTACAAGTGTGTCTTGTTGATCAGCTGAACTGCCCTCTTTTCCAGTTTCCTGCTGTGCAGCCGTGCCAGTAAAGCATCTGGCTTCTCCTGATGAATTTATTTATTTATGATAGGGTGGACTGCTGCATAAGTCCAAATTCTCCTGGGATCTCTTTTGTTAAGTGAAGTCACTGATTTCGCCGTGGATGCGCCTGGAACAAAGAGTCTGCTAAACAATGAGATAAATATGCCTCAACAAACAAAGTGATGGCTGGCAGAGCAAATGTGTTCATTTATTGTCAAGAGTATGTTCAGATCAGAGAGCTGAGATATCTTTGAGCAAAGCACTTTGCACTTTGATCACATCACATGGATGAGAGTTGTGATTATTTTCTTTTTCGAAAACCAAATGTTAAATTTGGGTTGCATTGAAGTGGAACTTGTTGACGATGTTTATGCATTTGTGTTACATCAAAGTCTGGGCTGGGACTCTCAGAGCGCATTCAGAACTCAATAGAATCATTACAGGAAAATGTTTAAAATGATCACATTTATACGTTACAGAAGAAAAGATACAAAGCCCGGGGAGATTTTATGCTGCCAAATCTTCTTCTCCTAAATAATACATCATGGGCTTCAGGCTACTGGTATAGCCTAAAACACAAGTATAAAGGCCAATTCTGCTCATGTTTAAAACATTTAACTCCTCTTTTTTATGGCAATATTTAGGAATTTGCTCCATATTTTACTGTACAGTCATTACAGTTATGTGAATTTTAGAATCCACCCATCACTGAGTGCCATGAGACTTTCTGCTGCATCTTGGCCATTCATCAGGTTGACACTCACGCCATGTACTGTAGCAACACATTCTCATAAACCGTTCATATAATATATACAAACGTGTTAAATACATGATAGACACGTCATTAAAGTTGTGATTAACAACAACACTTAGGTGGTTAGTAAAAAAAGAAACACTGGGACTGCTATAAGATAGCATTAAAAATCCTAATAATAATAATAATAACTTTATTTATAGAGCACCTTTGGAAAACAAGCTACAAAGTGCTTTACAGATAATATGAGTAAAAAAAAACAATACAAACAGATCACAACAATTGCCAACAATTAAGAAAAAGCCATATGATAAAAGTGAGTTTTAAGTACTACATACTTAAAGTTTAGGTACATGGCCCGGTCCCGTGATAGACACGTCATTAACGTTGCGATTAATGTTGTGAAACGGGAGTAATTTGGTAGGTTTAGGCAACAAAACGACTTGGTATGGTTAGTAAAAAAAAACAAAACACTGGGATTGGCATTAAAATCCCAAATTCCAGAATTCCGGTTTAAATACACGTCCCGGTCGTGCGACACACACAGAGTCGAACTTTGTCTTTTAAACCTGGGCCACATGTCTCACAATTACGTGGTACATGCATGAATTACAGCGCAATTTCTTTTCGTAGTCACTGCTACAAACAGGGAATGAGACCAGCCTGACTGCAGTCGTGTGTGTGGTCTAAACAGTTCACAACCTTTGACACCAGTCATTCCTTCTCGCTTTCCCACCTACATGTATACGTACTCGCCCTCTGCTGCCTGGCTGTCTGATAAAAACAGCTCTGCGATTTTTCCAGTAGGCTCCTGGATGTTTACAGAGGACACTTGTGAAATTGTGTAATGGTTCAAATGCGAATGTGTGGTGAGGAGGTTATGTAAGTGCATCTCTCACGTCTGATTCATGCGTTCTCAGATCTGCATGAGTGTTTGTGTGTTTGTTCGGGAAGGAGTGGTACTGTTCTGTGAAAATGGTGGAGTTGAGACACCTTTCTCTGCCCCTCAGCGCATAAACACATACCACCAACATTCAAAGTCTTGGAGAGACACCAGCAGGGCCAAAGCGAGTGGGTAGAATATAAGATTGAAAAAATGCACACCCACAGAGACACATGCACGCAAACACCTGAAGAACCACCTGAATAATTTCAGTTTCGCTGATAAGGTCAGAACACAGACGTGCGTGTTGTGGCAATGATTCAGTTCCGCAATATGGGGAAACACATTTGCCTTTTCAAATGTTTATGTGGGGGAGCTAATTGTGAATCCAAACATGAACTCTCAGGTTGCCCTCATGTCCGGTCGTGTTTATTCGGGCTATCATTTGCTTTTCCGCATCCCCCCCCCCCCCCACACTCATAAATACACTTCTAAATTGCTACTTATCTCAATGACAAAAGAATAAAGAGGAGTCAGATTCACTACCCACGCTCAAAGCTAAATTGAGTATTAAATTGAATACTGAGGTGAAAGAGATGATTCTCTGGGTGTTGATTAGTTTGAGTATCATGATTTTTGCAGTGTGCCCTGCTGGCTAAAAAGGACAGTTCTACCGTTTTTTGGGGTATTTCAGCGCTTTTGTGAATTTCTTGCATTCTCTCACTGGGATTCTGTATTGGACACTGAAGATAATTTCCCAGTACATATGTATTGAGTCATTTTGGGATTTATAAATGAGTCAAAAGCACTGAAATAGTGTTAGATGGATTGCCATGAAATCTGGTTCATTCCCACCCTAGGAATGCAGAACTTTGGTGATCATCTGATTTTTCCTCTAGCACCATCATCCAGTCAACATTGAAATATACTACTATATATATTTAGATTTATCACCTGCAAAACTAATGTAATCCTTAGTGCTGATTAGCTAATATTAGCATGCTAAATTAAGATGAATATGGTCAAAATTAAACCTGCTAAACATCAGCATGCTTAGCATTGTCATTGGTGGTCCTAACGTAACAGAGAATGGTGTCATGGTTCTGGACTGAGGTGACTTCTAGTTTGTTTGTCTGACCTGCTATCAGTAACAGTGTCAGTGACCGTGCTTGTCCTGTTGTTGAATGATCTTTCAAAGCTCAATATCAAGTTTAAAAGGGGCATCTTACTAGCTGGCCTGACAGCTGCTAAAAAGATGGGTCTTACTGGGTCCTCACATTTTTAGATGTTATTTATCTGGAGCTGTCAGCTGCTCGAGTTAATGGGGCTACTGAACTTAGCTTGAACAACTGGAGCTCAGCAGCTGAATCCCTGAAAAATATGTTAGTATGATTCTTATCCTTTTAACCCTGTTTCCCTGTGTTTTATTTCATGCATTTTTTGGTTTTTGTTTTGGTGTTTTCGTTTTTTTTCTGTAGTCTGTGTTTTGTATGTTTGGTTTTTTTTTCTTCTTTTCGTATGTGCTTTAAAAAAATGTCAATAAAACATTTGATTAAAAAAAAAGAAGAAAAAACAGAGAATGGAAGAGTTGATTTGCAACAGATAAAAGCCATTCGTAAAATGAATAAACCAACGCCAGTTTGACTGATTTTCCCTTTGAGTGCACAATAAAAAATAAACATGATTCATGAATAATAAAGAAAATTCAGATATCTTATAAAAACAACCCAACACCAGTTTGATTGATATTCCCTGGATTGCATTAAAGAAAACATGATTTAGGAAAATATTATAAAAGCAGAGATACAGTATCTGTTTTTGCAAATAAACCCTTCATTTGTTGTTGGCTGATTTGCTTTGTTATCACAAGAAAAAAACAGAGAAGCAGAGAGGCAAAAAGACTCCTTGTTTCAGTACTATGTCAGAATTCAACCTTTGATTGTAAATCACAGCTGGCAGCTGTTTGTTTACAGTGATGGATTACATTCGCCAACTGAATTAAAAGTGGGGTTGTTTCCTAATGCTGTTTCAAATTACACAGGAGTGAATGAGCGTATCAGCAAAACTAATTCAAAAATATCTTACAGTAAATCGTAGGACCTGCTTTTTTCATATATATACTTGATTATTGTGCATGTGTGTCTGTGTTAGGGGTGTCATGACTTTTATTCTAAATCGAAAAATCGGTCTAAATGAGTTTTCGTTTTCGAAATCAAATGCAGGATCAGCCATTCTCACTTCTTTTCTTTTTTTTTCTCTCCACCCACTTGTGCGTGTCCAAAGAAAAAAAACAACAACAACTACACTTCAAAGACAACAACAAGCGCAGCTTACCGGTAGCCTTCAGCTGCACTTTTCGAGACACCGCATCCACTGCTCGGAGAAAAAATAGAACTGGAAAATCCTTCTGCTTCCCTGAAGTCACGATGAGGCAACATTTTTGCCATCCCTGTGAATTATGAAAACAACAAATGCGTCATTGACAGAAAAAATACAGTTTGTAGGCTACATGCGGGGACCATACATCACCTCAGGGAACACAGCAAATATGGCAGGACAGATTCGCAGGTATCCTAATAGATTTTCAGGTTTACAGGAGAGGAAAATTAAGCTGCTGCTGAAGTACCCTTTTGTACTGTACTCTTCTTTTTGTTTTTGTGTTTAAGTGTTTGTTCCCAATTGACTGGTGAAATAAGTTATTGTTGTTGTTGTTATGCCGCATGTTGTTATTGTTGTTATTTGACTGTATGGACTTAGTGTGATATTGTTGGTTTTATGCCCTGACAACTGTCATTTACATTTTCAAATTCTTCTTTAAAAATATAGGTATCAAGAGTGATAAAACCACCTGCTGAAAAAAAATAAATAAAATAAAACGAAAATTGAATCGAAGCGTGCCCTTAAAATCTGAAGTCTAATTGAATCGTGGATTTGGAAAATCGTGACACCCCTAGTGTGTGTGTGTGTGTGTGTGTATGTGTGTGTGTGTGTGTGTGTGTGTGTGTGTGTGTGTTTGTGTTTAGTTTCACTGATCT